>VXAU01000854.1:68473-118861 GCA_013399695.1 Formicarius rufipectus | reverse complement strand
AATAACATAGTAATATAATAATAAAAAATAAAAGTTCACCATATCAGCATTTTACTGGATAAATCCTTATGAGTATTTATAACCTACTTTTGAGTAGGAACCATCCTGAGGATGCACAATTTGGGGAACATTTCACAGTGTTCTAAATAGTTGGACAGCCATTTTAAAAACAAACACACAAACAAAAAGGCTCCCTTGCTTTTGTTTACTACAATATACTATCCACTCAAACAAGGATGAAACTGAAAAATTGAGCTATAAGTGTGCAAAGCACAACTCTTTGTCATATGGAATGAGAAGATTATTCTCCATCAAGGCTTTTCTGAGGCATCTCTTAAAATTATTAGAAAAAATATCTTTTTAGAATTTGATACTGTTCTAATGTTCATCTTCTTTCAGTCCTTTATGTCCTTAGTATATCCTCTAGGTCTGGAATTAAATTAGTCAACCTATGTTACTCAAATACTTTCTTTAATTCTTAGACAGTACAAGTTACTTAAATAATTACTATTCAGAAAATGTGTATTAGTAAAAGTACAGAATTTAACCTATTTTGAGTATAGGCAGTCACAAGGAGAAAGCTCATTATTAGAAGAATTTTGGGGTTGCTGTTTTTTTATTGAAAACTATACACTGTTTACTATTTGTATTGCCAAGCTTTCATCTCTATTTAAATTGTATTCACTCATGTAAAACCCTGAGATGATGGAAGCCCTCTCATTTTCCATTAGTAAAGACAACTGCTTTTTCACTTCTGCTTTATTCTCAATTAAAACTATTGTATTTATTTGTGGAGACCATTATGCTTTTCTGATTTAATGTATAATATAGAGAACAAGATTTGTATCATTATCTTGTGTTGTAGTGTACAAAGTTAACTTTGCAGCTACCTATCAAGCCCAGAACTATCAATTTAAACATTGCAAGATGACTTTTTTTTTTTTTTTTTCACTAATGGCATTTCCCATAAGCATTTATGATCAGATTTGTAGTAGTTTTCTCTATACGTGCTTGGGAGAAGAGTTCTGTTCCAGCTGGTAAGTTCAGTCCCACACTAACATGTATGTGCTTTTTTTCCTTTTGAGTGGTGGGTGGGAGTGAATAAGACCTTTGCCTAGAGAGAATGAGTCCTCTTGATTATTGCATTTTTTTTTCTCTCTGAAGTGAAAATCAGAAACTCCTTTGACTTACATTCATCCCACATTTTTCTATCTTTCTACTTACTCTTCCACTGTGTGTTTAGGTACAGGGAATTAGTTCATGCTTTCTCTAGTCAAGACAAGTAGCATTACTAATATGTACTTTTCTTCCTTCAAGTAATGATTCAGTGTTAAAGTCCCTAATGAGAAAACCTTCTTAGCTGTACAACTCCAGTGTGTTGTTTTTGCATTTATTATCTATCTTGTGTGCTACCAGTTGTGGTCTTGATCCTCATAGGTGAGACATCACTGAGATTAACCACTGTGTTCTCTGACAAAACATACTGTGCTCCTGATCTGGCATGTCTTTTGGCTCTGTGCCTCCTCTGCAGGCTAGCAGGCTAAAGCTTGACTCAGGTCATCCACAAATCTCATCTACTCTGCTAGCAGTTAATCTCTTATGGTCCTGGTGGAAAGTATGTGGACATATCCCAGTTGCCCCTCTTTGTGAGGCCAGATAGGATTGCCTAGATCTGACAGCAGAGGCAAGTTCCCCTCTAATTAGCACCTGCTTCTACATGGTCCAAGGCGCAGATTGCACAAAAAGGCACTCACAAATAGTAAAGCAGATAAATTAAATGGACAGGCAGCAAATATAAGTGTAAGCTGGTCTTTGAGGCTCTTCGTATGTTCTCTGCAGGCACATTCAGTACAAATTTGTGTGACTATATCCATGACTGGGTTTAAGACTTCTTTGCTTACAAAATGTCTCAGATGCTTTTGGGACAGAAGGTTGTGTTTCACAGGAGTAGCTGATTTTCTTGTGTCATACTATTAGTCAGTAGTTGACAAAACTATTCAAGTGCCTCTGTGCTGACAAGCCTGAGAACTGCTTTCAGTTACTGGACTTAAAGAACAGTAAACAAAATCATGATCTTTTTCCTAAGAATAATTAAAACAAGGAGGTGGAAGGTAAAATGTACTCTGCAACCTAGGAGCCAGGGATCACAACCTAATATGTAATGGCTGCATTTAATGAGCAGTCTGAAAGTAGTTTAGTTATGAATAAACATAAGGGGATTGGCTATGGTTATAGATTTGTTTTCACCTTGCATAAAGTGGAGGTCAGGCAACATTTGAGTGATAGGTTTTCTCTTCAAGACAAGCACTTAAATTTAAGCTGTTAAAAATACAAAGAGCTTTTTACCATTCTGTTACTGGATTATTGCAGTAAACACAGCTTACCCTCTGGACCAGCATGCAGTATTGTAGATCCCAGTAAGAAATCTTTGCAACTGTTAATCTGTCCATAGGTATGATTTTGATTCACAGCATATATGAAGAAGAACATCATTTTGTCATAAGAAATGTAACCTAATGTTTATATAAGACATAGATAATTCATATGAGAATTCTGTGTATTTATAGGATATGGGTAGGAACATATTTTCAGAAATTTAAGGAACAAAAGTAAAACAACTGGAACCTTGCCTTATGTTGTAAGGGAAAATTATATGTGACTGCTCTTCTATGCAAAAGAGTAACTCACCAATGACATTACTGCAGCAGGTTTTCCGGTACTACCGTAATGTTCAAGAGACCAAGAGTCAGAAAAGTGTGTACTTCGTACCCTTCCTTAGCTCTTTTTCATGTTTCATTCAGAGTGAAATGAATTCTCAATTTTACTTCCAATAAAAACTTGGAAGTGAAAGATGACTGTCCCTAAAGTGAAAATTACTGTTCTTAGATTTTGACTAAAAATAATTTAAAAAATCCTGTTTCGGCAATCTTTTCTGTGGTCCTTCATAGAAATTTTGTGTAAGTACTTAGTTTTTCCCTTCTATTCCTCTTTATTTGTATTTCTAATTGTGCTTTCCATTTTGCATTGTGAGAATAATTTTGTACCAGTCTTCTCCTGGTGTCTTGATAAACTATGGGAGATGGATAAAAACCTCAATTTACATAGAAGAGTGAAAGAAATAATCCCAATAGAATTACTATGGAGATTTTTTAATGTAATGTAATAAATTAAAAAAAAAATAATACTTTCCATTTAAAAAAAATTTTTTTCTTCCAAAGATCTCTAGTTTGCAGGTATTTGAATACACTAATTTTGGTTAGAATATGTTCATAATAGTAACAGAAAATACATATATATGACACACAAAACTAAACATTCCATCATTTTATAAAAATTTCATCATTCTGTAAAAAAATTGTTTGCTATTGTGCTACATAACGAGAAATATTTATATGCATAAAATATCCAGATTTACATTATCTATGTCGTTACCCAACACAATTTATGTGTTTACAAGCATGGAGAGAGGAAACAGGGGACAGGGTTATGCTTTTAAGGTTTGGCAAACTGATAATGTGACCAAGTGATAGGTATTTTCTTTATTAAATCATAGCTGACCTGTGGATAAAATGGAGACATGATAAGTAAAAAGATCAGGCATGAAGAAATGGCTGGAAATCTGAAATACTTTATCCGTAGCTTGGGCTCAGCAGATGCGAGCAGTCTCCATCAAAAGATTTTCTGGCCACAAAGCAATCTGAAGTGATCAGCAGCTATATATGACCACCCTCAAAATAAAGAATTTCTTCCTAATACCTAATCAGCTTTTGGGAGAGTTGTTCTAAGCCATACAGACCCATTTATATAAACACAAATATCAGCATACATATGCATTATTTTTTACAAAAGCAGAGAGACTCGCATTGCATTTTATCCATATAATGAATAAGAAATTAGTTCCATAGTAAACCTGTGGGACCCTGGAGGACCTTTGAATTGTCACAATTCCCTTTGAATTCCCTAGAGTTTTCAAAAATCAAAGATCTTTTAAATAACTGGAAATAATTATAGGAGCCATTGTATTTGTCATACTAAATGGTCTATCAAAGAAGAAAGATCTACAATTTCTTTTATTTACACCTGTTAAGGGCAGTGATCTTGTTGTTTGTGTTTTGGTTTTTTTGTTTTGTTTTGGTTTTTATTGGGTTTTTTTTGTTGTGTTTTTGTTGGGTTTTTTTTTGTTGTTGTTGTTGTTTGGTTTTGTTATTTTTTTTCATCACAGACAAATAAATTCTAGAAGGAGAGCTGCATATGCATTGTTATTCATTCTTTTACATTTCAAATTTTTGTTTTATTTTTTTTTAACTCATCGTCCTTGTGTTGTTTCTCCTGGGTGATAAATCTAAGGAACTTTGTTACCAAGCTGAGTTTCTTAATAGGGGGAAATTTAAGACAATATGCTAATACAGCTTTCTGAATATTTTCATCCCTGGCTAAAAGACAGTGTCCTCTACCGTTTCACAGGAACTGGACAAATGCTGGCACAGTTGTACAGCTAGGAAATAAAGCATCTAAAGAGTTGTAGGCCACTGATTTTTATAGGATTCAAAAGGCAATTAAAACCCATAATTAAAAGGCATGATGAGGGTCAGTCATATTGTGGTCTTTCAGGTAATTATTTATCGGTCAGCTGTGGACAATTTTGCCTACATCACCTTCACTCTCATTTATGACTCATACTTCCCAATCAAACCAATTTTATGGTGTGAAATAGACAGGACCTTTCATTTATTCACTTTGAAGAAAACTCCTATAGGAAAACTTACATTTAGATGCTGTTGATTTTGAACCAGAGCTGATAATTTCACACCAAACATCACCCCACCTCTCCCCCTAAAACTAACAAACAAACAAACAAAAGGAAACAACCAACAAAACCCCAACTCAAATATTTTTTTCTTAAACTGCATTATGTTTAAGTCAGTCTAGCAGTTCGACTAGGATTTTTTCTTTCTGTCAAATGTGTCACTATAATTACCTGAGTATCACACAACCAATAGAGAATTGCAGGTTCACCATACTTGTGCAAAAGACAGCAGTGCTAAGGATGCATCTGTCTTAGTCCAGTCCACTACCTTTTTATTAACTCTTATGCACACACAAGTGATGATATGTGCTGAGACAAGCAGTCTCTAATGCCACAGAGCCAGAAATGACATTGTCAAAATACAACATTTCTTGTGTTTTTATAAGGAAGTGAAAAAAGCTACTAACTGGTTTTCCCATGAGTCCACGCAAACTTTTCACTTTGCAGACTGTCTTCTGGTTTGTCTGGGATATCACCCTGGAGGTGTTCAAGAAATGACAGGACATGACATTTTGTGCTCTGATTTAGCTGAAAATGTGGTATTCAGTCAAAATTTGGACTCGATCACCTTGGAGGCCTTTGACAACCTTAATGATCCTGTGATTTTTATTTTTTTCATTGTATGTTGCAGAACTCAGTACAGTATTTTGGGAATGGTCAAATTGTCTGCTGTTGGAAGCTCTCCTCTCAGCTCCAAGCCAAGCAGTTGAAGCAGCAGCTGCTGCCCCATTTAATGGACATTTTTTATATGAAGAGAATGAACGTACCCAGGATAGACAGCCTATACCCCCTGAGTCTTACTTGGAGGAGAAACATCAAACATTTTCCCTAACCAAGTTTACTGTACCTCCACCTTGTGATCTGTTGACCTTGGCTGGCTGCCAGGTACCCACCAAGAAGTTCTGTCACTCCTACTTTCTCAGGTGGACAAGGGAGAGAAAATAAGATGGAAAACAACTTATAAGTTGAGATAAGATAGTTTATTAGAGCAAAAGCAAAAGGTTATGTGTACACAAGCAAAGAGAAAACAAAACAACAAAAAATTACTTTCTACTTCTTATCACCAAGTGATGTCCATCTACTTTCCAGGAAGCAGGGCTTCGGCATGTGTAGATGTTGCTGCAGAAGACAAACACTGTAAAATGTCCCCCCCTTACTCCTCTTGTTCTTAGCTTTATATCTGAGCTACATCATATGGTATGGGATACTTCTTTGGCCAGTTTGGGTCAACTGTCCTGGTTGTTTCCACTCCCAAGATTTTGCCCACCCCCAGCCAACTGATGGAGGGCTGAATGCTGGAACAAAGCACTGATCCTGTGCCAGCACTGCTCAGCAGTAGCCAAAACATGGGTGTGTTGATGAGACCTTTCTAGCTATCAATGCAAAGCACAAAACTGTGAGGGCTGCTATAGGCAATTGAATTCACTCTCAGCCAGACACAATACACACCAGATCACAAAAAGTTCAGTTTACAGTGTCTGGTTTTTATAGTATAATTTAAATTGCCACTTCAAGAACCAGAAACCATCTCTTGTCTACCTTGTAAAGAGGGTTGGACAAGATGACCACTAGAGGTTCTTTCCAATCAAAATTTTTCTGTGATATATATCTATGAGCTGGGAAAAACAGCCTTGGGTGTAACAAAGAGAACAAAAACAGGTATACAATATATGCAGTACACACATTACGTAGTAAATGGGAGGCTAAGGTGGAACTGCATACCCATAAGAAGTAAGGTCTGCAACTTACTATTAAACTTATATAAGTAAGTTTAGGTAAAATCTAGACTGAGGAAGAAGGAAACTTTACCATTTTACTTCCCAAGTGAAGGACTTTAGAAAACAGAAAAGAAATGCAACTTTCAATTTTGCAATTGTCAACATGTCAACACCGGAGAAGGTCAAAAATCTTACGCAGCAAGTTTAAACACAATATACACCTGCATCTCAGATGGCATCCAGCATCTAAAAAAAAAAAAAAGTCATTATGACCAGACAATTCCTTTGGAGGAAATGAGTAGATGTTTAATATTTTCCAGACTGCTTCTATGCCTTCTCTTTAATAACTCCCTTTCATCATATTTAAAAAAAATAACCATTGTAAATCATATATCTGATTTTACTGTTACACCACATTTAAACTATTATTGCAGAACAGGCTATTGCATAAAAGAACATTGCAAAGTATTCTTTTTATGTGCAGATGATGTCACTTTCTGATATGACATGCAATGCCTTTTGGCTTCTTTTCTCTGATCAGTACAGACCAACATTAGTCTTTCTCTCCACCAGGCTGGTTTTCAACCGAGCTACCCCATTATTAATTCTTACAGTTTTATTTTTATTTTTCATAACTTTGAAATTCACCATTGAGTGTAATTAGTCTTGTATGACTCTTCTTTTTTTTCCCCATTTTTTCTTTTTTTTTTTCTTTTTTTTCTTTTAAAAAAAGGGTTCTGATCTTAAGCGTAATTTCTTAATTTTTTTCCACCTTTGTAGAGAAAAGTCAAGTGTTATTACCTATGCCCTTCCCCCAAAAAGAAAAAAGGTTCTTGTGCCTCCTTGACAATCTGTGTATAATATTTCATTTGAATTCTAATGTAATAATATGAAAACAATTCAAAAATGAGGCATAAATGACCTTACTGTCACTCCAAGTTGTTATTCATTCAGACCTTCTAATATTGGCTCATTAAAGACCAGTAGGTACATTGTGTGTAAAACAGTCTGAGATCTTTACTTATCATGTACAGAATAATGTTCTTGCTTACTCTGCTTACAGGTTTAGCTTGGAAATAAAACAGGGGACAAAAATGTCACTTTAACTAATACACTCCATGAGTATCTCTTAAGTATCTAAATGGATAACTATTCAGAGTTTCTTACATAGTGAATAAAACTCAAAAGCTCCAGTACTTTCTGAGGTACAGACCTGGTAGAAAATAAATTGCCATTGTGACATTGAAGGATTTAGAAATATATCCTATCACTGTTGAAAGACTTCTTCAAATAAATATTATGAATATTTTACTTAACTCTTTAATAATTCTTTAATTTATCCTATCTTCTCTCTCAAAAAGGAAAAAAAAAACCAAAAAAAAAAATCCTACAAAAAAAAACAAAAAAAAACCAACAAAACCCAAACAGAAAACCATAAACAAAAATCCTACAAAAAAAAACAAAAAAAAACCAACAAAACCCAAACAGAAAACCATAAACAAAAATCCTACAAAAACAAACAAAAAACCCCAACAAACAAACAAAAAACCAAAAACAAAACAAACAAACAAACAAAACAGAAATACTTTACCTAAATGGATATATGTGTATATATATATTTTAACATTTCAGAATTGGAGTCTTGTTCTGAGACAATGATAATGATAAAGTGTGCTTATGATTTGCCTAACGGGAATGAAGGAATAGGATCATAGTGGGATCTTAGATTAAAAGGAATGTAATATGTAAAGTGTAAAAATACTGTACTTTTCCTAAAATATAATATGGACTTGGGGAAGAAAAGAAGAATAAAAAGCATAAAAGTAAAAAAAATTCTTTTCAGCATTACGATATTGCTTAACTGATGAAAATGGCAAATATGGGGGGAAAGACAGAATGAACTTCTGCCACAACTATTTGTTTACTTGGAGTCCCAAGAATTTCTTTGGGATTTTTTCCCCACCAGTTCTAAAATATTTTCTTTTCAATATACTTGGCCCCTGTTTCAGAGAGGAATAAGAGTCTTAGCCAGTACCAAAACTGCTGAACTCAACATGCATATCAAGATATTTCAGCTTCAAAGGGGAAATATTTATCAATGTTGTGATATTTACCAATATCCTAAAGTGTAAAAATATGCCGATCTTGGAATATGAAATGTGACAGAACAGTGCATGATAGCTGGACAGTGAACCAAAACTTACAAAGGTCTCATCTGTATTTTGTGTTTACATATTCAGATTTACTCCATTTGTAAATATTGCAACCATGGAAGGCTCATACTAGAAAAGTAATGGGTTTCACATTTGCCAAAAATTGCATCTTCAGAGAAATTTTATCTCTCTTACACACTCTGCAATGATGGAGCCCAAGTGCACAAAATACCAACAAAAACTAAACACCACCAGCAGAATTGTATTGTATGTGCTTGTGGATATGCCCCACAAGATAGAAAGTGTTAGAGGTGAAAATGATCACAGTACATGCATAATTATAAGTATGTTAAAAATCTAGTTGTTTCATGTGCAGACAGGCAGGTGTTTAATCATCTCTTTAAAAACTTAGTGTGATATCTGGGATCTGAAAAAACAGAAGGATTCTTTGCCTTTGATAAAGCACAGGGTCACTCCAGGACTACTTCAAATGGCCAAAAATATTTTTATTGATTGAAATTAATATTATTTCTGAGGTATGACAATGACTTGCACAATTTCTGCTCTGCAAGACTGCAATAGCAGATATGAAAATAGACCCCAGCAGTTTTGTGTTCTGACTAATAGTCACTCCTTGAATTCATTATATACAAACAAGAACAGAAATATGTCTGGTTTCTCCAGTCACTCTGAACTGCTTGTTAGAGATTTATGTAATGTAACGTATTTTTCTATTACATATTACATCCCACTAGGATGCTTAGGTTAATAGATGTGTTCCTTTTGAAATGGACTGTTTGTAAGCCAGAACTTTGAATAACACTGTCTTTTGCATGTCATCATTTAACACTTACATCATTTCCCACTGAGCTGTCTTTTCCATTCCTCTTATCACTTTAGCAAATGCAAATTAAGTAATTATCTAGTTAAATTCTGAACAGGCATTATTCATATGAGAAATCTTTACTTTGTAGTGCTAAGGAAGCATTTTTTTCCACCTTTGGCACTTCACAATAAACTCATTCTGATCTAAATTGATTGCTCTGGGATTATCTTGGAGTCATTAAAATAATGCTGTATTGACTTTCACTAATGTCTTTAATTAGCAATTTAAAATTCCAACATTTTGAATTAACCATGCACAGGTATAGCTTATTTTATCTGCATATAATTTTGATATGACTTTGATTCAAATCTTACTTTGAATATTACATAATTAGCTCAGGATTGGTTTTGCTGGAATAAAGGTATTGGCAGCAAAGAAGGGAGCACCCCATAGATATTGAAATAGGGAAACAAACTCCATGAAGAGTTTGTTTGCTCCATGAAGAGTCAGCAATCAGTCATCTTAGAGTGACTTACCTACAAAAGCATTGTAAATTACAACTCCAAATAATTCATTAAACTCTCTGTGTTACCCCACAGATCTCAGATTTTTAATCCAGTTTGTATCTATATACATAACAACTGAAGACAATATTGTTTTCATATGCAACCAGTAAGAAGATCTGATGGTTTAAGTGAAGATCTTCTATAACTTTACATGAAGGTCTGCTTTGGCTACAGTTTGTAAAATTGTGTTGTGACTTCAGGTTATTCAATTGATCTAGGAAATATTTTCATAGTTAGAATCTTTTTTTTTTTTTTTTTTTCAACTTACCAGATAAGAAGAATCCTAGAATCTTTTATGACAGTTTTCTCACAAGCTTAAATTATAGAGAAGTTTAACCCTATTAGACAGATTTTCTCCTCCTTATCTACTTCTATAGTGTTTTAATTGTTTAGTCTTGTTGTAAGAATGTAAAGTATGCCACAAATCAGCAACTTCATTCTGTGATCTCTTCGCATCCTTGACAACACTCATGTTTCATAATCTCTTCTGCTTCCTCTGAAAATAGAAATGTTCTAATTTCTCAAAAATGGTCTAGATAGGATACTGGGCAACTGACCAGATGACCCTGCTTGAGCAGGTGAGTTGAAACAGGTTATCTCCATAAGTCCCTTCCAACCTCAACCATTCTGTGATTCATGTGTGAGAAAAGATTTTAAGGTTACCATGTTGCTGATAGATATAATTAACATAGTTTTAGCTAGTGCTATTTTGTTTGTTTTCTTGTTACAGAAATTTATCATGTTAAAAAATTAATAACTAACAAGATTAGACCACCAACAGTTTTACAGAGCATTTCTTTAAGTGCTTCAACCATGAAACAATGAATAGTAGTTTCATGCTTTCACAGGACACCAGGGTGGTCTAAGGTCATGTCCTGGTTTTAGTAGCCAGGATCAGTTTGTCACTGTGTGGGTGTGTTTTCTAAACCCTCTATGCCATTTTTTCCCATGAACTGCTCACAATGGCACATTAGCAGATATTGTTCAAGGCACACTTCACCCCTCAGGCTACAGGGTGTTGAGGAACTTCTGTGAGATAAGGAAGTTCTCTTGCCTCCACACCCACCTGAGAGGTCATATCTGCTAATGAGCCATCAGGGATGCCAAAAATATGCCATTGTTCACCTCACAGAGTAAATCACCCATTGTTTAAGTCTCCGACCTGGGGGAGGGACTGGGTGGAGCCTAANATATAAACTGGTGTTTGGGACTGGGAATTCTCTTCAGAGGAGGACCAGAGCTGTGAGCAGACTGAGACTACCACCAGATTACAACCATCACTTTCACCAGCAGGTAATTTGTTTTCTTTTCACTTTGAAATCAGGGTGGGCCATGTGGTGCTCGGCACAGAGTTGGTGAACTCCCCTCTGCTTGTGCCCCACTGTGTTGGGCTGTACATCTGGTGTTTTTCGTGGCACAAACAAATTTCTTTTTTTCTGTTTCAGTGTATTTTTGTGATCTTTTAATAAATTGTTATTCTGACTTGCAATACCATTCTGAGTTGGATTCATTTCTCATACTGGTTTAACTCTAAACCACCACAGGTCACCAGGGTCTTTGGCAGTTATCATAGACATCCTTTTGTTGTAGGTAGTTAAGAATATTTACACAACTTAAAATCATTCCCATAACTTGAAATGAAATAAGTGCTTATGACTCCAGGTACATCAAAATTTTACCAAGACTCCTAACATTTTTTATTACATTTTCTACTACATCCTTTTATTTTTCATAGAAGTCAAAGGATGAATTAACCTCAACAATGACATTTTAAATAGTCTCTGTAGCAACCCAGAAGTCTGTTCCATTCTTCCTTGTCCATTCACTCCAATTTCTAATGGAATGGTTACTTATTTATCCTGAGATTCCCAGTCCTGATTGCTAGAAGTGGCAATTAATCAATAACAGTATTCATGATGAGTCTAATATTTTTATAGCTATGTTTCTAATGTAAAGGTGAGATCAATTTAAAAGCTAACAAATTATCAAATAGAAATTGGATTTTGGAAACTAACACCACATGAAAAAATTGTTTTATGAAAAATCTGTTGTGATGGTTTAAAGGTAAACTGGCAGGAGAAATGAACCCAACTCAAAAAGAGACTACAAGTCAGAGTTGCAAATTAATAAAAATATTACAATAAATACAATAATACAGTGGAGAGAAAAAAATTGTTTTAACCCACAAAACCCATAACTCAGCACGCTTAGGCACGAAGAGAATGGTGTTCATTAACCACTGTGCTGAGCACCATGTGGTCCCCATGAGTACAAAGTAGAAGGAAAACCTGATGGTGAGGATGATGGCTGCAGTCTGTTCCAGAGTGGCAGTCACAGTCCTGTTGATGTCCTGGTCCTCTCTGGATCTGACAAATGGTACCAGAAGTCCCCAAACCCCAAGATTATATATGCTCAGTTTCAGGTGGGAATGCCCCAGTACCTCCCCCAGGGTGAGGAGTTTCACAATGGGTAATTTACTGTGAGTCATAGCGTATTTTGGGAATTTTTGATGACCCATTAACAGACATGACCCCTAAGGCTGGGTGTAAAGGTGCTAATGACTCCTCGGAGGACAGTTGACATGGTTGAGTCATCAGTGTGAAGACAGGAACACCCTCCTATCTCACAGAGTTCTTTTGACACCCAGCTTGTAGCCTGAGGTGTCAGGTGTGCACTGGGCAGCTGCTGCAATTGTTCATTATTAACATTGTAATTTCTATGTAATTTCACCAGAAATTACATAGAGGGTGTAGAATACCCAGGTTTAGTTATACCCACACAGTGATAAACTTGTCCTTGCCATTGGAATGAGGACAATTGTATTCAATTCAGTCATCTTAAAAGTATAAATATATGAATATGCATAAATGAACTCTACTTTCAAAGATCAATTTAGTTGATAGTCAGATTCTGATGTCTACATCACATTGTGTGTTTTTTTCTTCCATATCTGACAATAAGAAACTCTGCAATCTCCCTCAGAGATTACAGACAGAACTGTCCACTGTTTGAGCCCAGAAAAAAAAAAAAAAAATTGGCATTGCTCAGTCACTGCTCACTGGAATGGAACAGAAGAAATTAGAAGCACTACAACATCAGCCCAAAAGTCTTAATTAAAAGGGAAAGAAAAACAAAACAAACCCCCAAAACACTCACAACAAACCCCCAAACATCCTGAACTCAGTATTTCACGTGTATTCCTCAAAGGCTTGGTTAGCTCTAAAAGAAGGAAGATTATTTCTCTGATCCACCAGAGAGGAATTCTTTCCCCCTCCCTGCAAAATCTTCAGCTTCAGATAATAATTTCTGTTTCCAGAAAGCACTGTCTCTTCTTTATAAAATACAGCTCCGTGAGACAGCAGTTTGCTGACATGTTAGAATCAGTCTGCAAAATAACAGTTTCCAAAGGTGATTTTTGCAAGAATGGCATCTAATCATAATCAGTCACCATCTAGTGTCAATGAATTACTGGATGTCACCAAGAATATGGAAGCAGTGAATATAAAAATATGTGGTCTCAGTAGCATATCTGAGTGATGATCTTACTGTTCATTATTGCTCTTTGAACTCTCATTTCTCCATAACTCCTTTTCCCTTTTAATTAATTTCTTGAGTTAAAAAAAAAAAAGTAACTACAGAAACAACTCTAAACCTAGAAATTAAAAATATACTATTTTTCTGATACTTAAATTATTAAATTAATAAAACATATTGATTTGAGCATTTCTCTGGTTTCCAATTCCACAAAAGAAGCAGGAGCATTTATCTTCTTGACTGCGTATCTGTACTTTTTTCTTCCATGAATCTGGATTACTGGAAATAGTAGTTGGAAAATCTGTTATAAATCATCTCTGCACTCCTGTAAAATCTCTGTTTTCAGTTCCTCAGCATTCTGTAGTCCTCAGTGTTTCTGAGGAATGCTCATAGCGTCAATGAGCAAGTGCTATTGTGACATTAAGACAGAAAATATTTGATTTAAGAAGACAATAACAAACAAACAAAGATGTTCTGGGCATGTGTGATATTGGAAGTCAGTTTCTATGTGTTTTTACTTTTGTTAAGGTAATAATGATGCTGAAGATGAAAAATCTTGAGTGCATTTCATATTTTCTTTTTACCTTGGGTTATTTGCTTTCACTTTCTTGCTGACCTGAGGGGGGGTTTATCATAAAAAGGAATTATTGTTTTCACAGAGAAGTAGACTCTATTGGATCTATTACAGGATTTAGGTGTTGATACAGTATGTACAGAAAATATAGATATAGCATGTTATATTAAAATATGATTTTTCTCCCTTTCCCCCCCTAATTTTTTATGAAGAAGGAAATTTAATAGTTTATCCATCCTTCCCCTCTGGAATGATTTGCTGGCAGTTCAGAATGAATTCTACGCACATCTTGTCAAAGAATCATTTTGGTTGGCTATGGTTCATCCATATAAATTGAAGACTTCAAAGATTTTTCTCACTTTGACCTGCATCTCAAAATCCCTGCAGGAAGATACATCATACAAAAAAGCAGAGTGATCAGAGTGAATAATCTTGAACCATACAGAAAGGCTCAGGACAAATGTCTCATTCCTATTTGCTTATCTATGCCTGCTAGCTCACATGTGGGCCACTTAGTCCAGAAGAAGCACTTTTCTGACAGTTTAAATGTAATTTGCAGGGCTTAAAATCCTTCAGACTAAACCTTAGATCTTAGATCAAATTGATGTTATGTGTGTGCTGCCTTCACAAGAATCTCTGTAGCAGAAGTATACTTCCCATGGAGCAGACTTGTACCTACAGGGACACATGTGCCTACGTTTGCTGTGACTGGGAAGAAGGAGCTGCTTAATGCAGAAAGGGACATCTCTATAGACGTCTGTGAGTCTGCTTTAGAGAAGAAACAATTCCTGTATGGAGAATAGAATACAGAAAGAGTTTTGCAAGCTTTTTATATAGAACTGGTAATACTTGAAATATGGGTTTTTAAGAGGTCCCTTGGAAACTCGTAATTTGACTAAAATTTTTTTCAAGAACCAGTTTCACCTAAATCGTCATGTAAAATTACTGGAATAGCATCTGTGCAATAACACTTGGAATTATAAGGCTAAAAAGTAAAATGTTTCCATTAGCTTGTAGAGGATTGTGTTATAGATATTTTGTGTAACATAAAAAATCATAAATTTGGTTTCCATTCCCATTCAAGATGAAAGTAATAAAGACATCTTGTTTTTTCATGGGCTGGAATTTATGTTTTTTTTTTTTACCTGGCTAAAATCTTGTTTTTCTGTACATTGATTGAAAAGTATTGTATGTAAAAGATGAATTTTACTAAAATCTCTCAAAAAAATTGTAAAAATCATGCTACTAAAAGTATTAAGGTAAATATAAATGTCATTTAAGAAACCATTGGACTTTGTTCCTTAGCATTTGCAGCCCATCTGGTACTGATGCAGAAAATTAAGCAGAAAATTTTCTTTTATAACATCTTCTAAATTATAGAACTTCTGGTCTATGTTTCTGTGCTTAATTTTAAGTGAAACTCTTGTTCTAATTATTTCAGCAGGGGTATTTTTATAAGCTATGAATGAAAAACTTAGAGAAAATAAAATTCCACAGAAAGTTTCACTTGAACATTTTCATAGCAGCTTATTCACTTCCATACAGTACAAAGCAGTTCCAATTCAATGGGCATCATTTGAAGCACTGCTTCTCTAAACTTACTGTAATTTCTCTACCACTTACTGTTGCATGTATCACACTTTCATTAGTACAGAAATAGTAGTACAGAACTTGGGATCAATAATCTTCAGTGAAAAAATTCTGATTCTTATTGACACAGCTTTAATTAAATAGCTTTGAAAAATATCATGTTCTGTCACCTGTCAGCATTTTTCTGAGTCTTTAACTTACTAATAAAAATCAGTGACATACTCCTTAGGAGTATGTGTTACAAAGGGGAAAATTGCCATTCTGAGTACTTTCTTTGAAATAAATTTTGTTTCTTTGACAATATTAAGAAAAACCTTGACACCATCCAAAGCACTCCTAAGCAATATTTGAACTATTCCTTTTTAATTTTCAGTAAGAGGAATTTAATTTTTCTTTTTTACAAAAATTATGGTTAGACCAGCAGTTTCTCTGTCTGTCTATTTAATCTGTATGTAATGATATACACAAAAATAATTGGCAAATAACCATGATCCTGGTTAAACGTACAGACCTGTATTTTCTCCTGCTCAGAAAGAGCAGTTCTCTTGGAGGCTAGGGCAAGGAGCAGAGAAAATGTTTTACTTCGTTTTTTGCAGTTCTTTTTCTATTTGTTTTTGCTTCTTATCTGCTCTGATGGAAGAAAAGAACACTGGTAAGGCTGATACATGCGGGTAAGTGGTTTGAAATTCATTCCTGAAGCACACTGAAATCATATATTACTTTGGTGTTTTCTAAAATGGTCATACCGAATTTGTTTAATAAGCTCTAGAAAGATACTGTAAGCTTGATCTCTTCCTGCCCGCTGAGATTTTTCCCCAGCTATCAAGTTCTTCCTGAGTTTTATAATATATATTGTCCTAAAGGACTACTACTGTCTAATTGGCTCAAAGATTTCTGTGTTATCTTTAATGCAGCCAGAGGTTGAAGCATTAACTGAAATCTTTTTAGGGAATTGCAAAAAAATACATGTCTAGAAAAAAACAAAGTCACAATGACACTAGCTTTGAGGCTGCTAACTTTGACAAATCAAATAATTAAAATTATTTGATCTGAAATTTTAACTTTCCCTTCTATGTGTATGTAAGCAAATCTCTTCTACTGTGAATAAATCTTATTTGTATGACTCTGGAGTCATTTTCAAAATCAGTAGCACGACTGTGTATGCATGTGTAAAAGCTAATAACTCTTGCTATTTTGCTTAGTGGTTTCTTTGGAGGAACAAATATACTTCTCAAATAAACTGTGTTTTAAATGTTATTTTAATATTTTAGTAGTTTAATTTAAATAGACTTCTCTTCCACAAGAAGCAACCAAAATCCTCATATTCTTTTTTTTGTAAGATTGAAGTACTTTTTTTTTTTTTGACTACTTAAAAAATTGCTATTCACATAAGTAAAAAAGGATTGTTTGGCTAAAGTTTACATAGTTCTGCCACGGATGAATTTGTCAATATTTGAATTTTGTTGTTCTATACAACTGGAAAGCTATTCACTGGGTTCTGTCAAGAACTGATTGCAGTTGTCATAGTACAACTACATAAAAATCAATTGACTGTAAAGAAAACCATTTATTATAACTGTTAAAAGTGAAGACGATAAAAAAAAATTTGCAAAACCACAAAATCAAGTATTCTGTACATTTTCTCTCTCTTCCATTCTTTCTCCCCTTCATTAAAAGCCTGGCAATTACTCAAGATAGTGAGTAATCTCAAGAATCTTGAGAAAACTCAAATTTTTTTGCCAAGGGAACAAATTTTTGTTCTGTGTTTATATAGTAACTTCTATATTCCTTATATCACGATGAGGACTACCAAATACCAGTAAGATACAACCAAAAAAGTCATTCAATCTAAGCAGAAGTTATGAAACTTCATTCCTTAAATATTCATGTCCTGTGGCTAGATTCACTGTTGTGTATACTGGAGTGAACTTATATAGAAAATTTCCCTGTGGTTTGAGCATTTATAATAGCTTTCTCCTATATTGGTCTCTAAGGTTTACAAATACTTGAGCTCATATTTCTTTCCTTCATTGAAGGCTTTAATAAAGTCTCCCTCTCTACAGTTTTCTACTTTTATGATGCTTACCGTATCTTCACGTTACCGGCAGCTCTCTTAGGCATTTTCAAAATTGACCAACAAGTTCTAAGGACTTGAGAGAGAAACTGAGAGAACTAATTTCTTGGGAAACCAGGCTACAGACCTAGTATAATAGCAAAGGGATAGATCTTGTTGTTCTTCTTGCCATCAGAAGAACAAGCCATTTTTAAGTAAGAAAGAACAATATGCATCTAGATCCCTCCTCACTGGAAAGTAACCAAGCCTGAGGCATTAAAGATAAACAAGAAGTAAACAACCTTGAAGAAAAGCAAACCTATCCTTTTGCTAAAGGATTTCCTATCATGAGCTTCCCTGGATCCTGTACTGCCAAAAATTGGGTCCTGAAAGCCATGGTCCTAGAGAGGCAATATATTGTTGGTTTATATTGGTGTCTTCCCTTGGCTGGCCTTTGTTTGTCCCTGACAATTCCTTTTGATTGCTGTACCAGTAGAGACTCCCTTTGGAGACTGTACAAACCTCCCTCTGTGCTCACATTGTGTTGGCATAAATGTTTAGTTTTCCTATCATAGTGATGTAGTGTTGATTACTGAAATTTTTTATGTCTCAAATTTTCTCCCTATTTCACAGGTTATGAACTCAGGCTTAAGGAGACTTAAACCTGACAGAGTTATTCCACAGGGAATTTGGTGTATGGATACTTTTGAGATTCCAGGTTTATCATTAGGGAGGCTCTAAGTAATAGGGAAGACCTACTTTGCCAGTTCAGTCTATTTAGAAAATAGAATGCCACACTAAATCTAACACTTGCTTTTCCCTCCTTTATTTCTCTCCTCTGGCTCTCTGCTATTATTCCCTTTAGTCTGGACAATTTTTCAGGCTGTGCTTCTTCCCTTTTTTTGTACAATATGTCATCTATAGTCTGTAATTGTTTATCCTGCCATTACATACACCACAAGCTTTTACAGACAGTGAAACGGTTGTTTCAAGTGTAAAAGGAATTGTAAAACGAAGTGTAAAAACTTGTGATGTTTGACAGTAGAGTGAGTAAAATTCATATGGATTTTATGTCTCTAAGTGCTTATGAAAAGGTAAAAGGACAGGTCTGACTCCTTTCTAAAAATTAATTGGAAGAATGGGTAAGAAATTGTTTTCTTAAGCATGTAATTTGGACAACTCAATAAATTCAGAGTAAAATTCAAACCTCACTAATGTAACTGATGCATTTTCGAAATGGTATCAATGAGGATGAAGGCAAAACTTGGCCTCTATCATTGAAGGATTCAATATTTCCATGAAGATTCTTCATTGGTAAGAAAATTTTGATACAAGACCTTCTACCAAAGACCACCAATATTTGTTAAAAACTTTCAATGAAAGTCAATCACAACTAGTTATGTACAACCTCTGTGAAAGATAGAAGAAATCTTGATCCCAGATAAGGGCAGCATTCCCAGCTGCCACAGGAGCCTGTTTCTCAGGATGGGGTCTAAGAGGGTTGCTCCAGGTTGCTCCCACTGGAGGCTGCACCCAGCTGCTGCAGGTTTCCCTCAAGTGACCTGACCCCTTCCCACAGCGGTTCTGCTGGCCCCTTCCCTCTGTTGCCACCTTCCTTGCAGAAGTGAGAGCCAGCAAAGCCCTGCTACAGCTCTCTGGGAGGAACTGGTGGCCATTGGGGCTTCTGGGCCCTTACAGGTTTCTTGTTCAGCAGAAGCACGGAGGGGACACTGCCTCCTTGCTACAGGGACTTTTGCAGCTGCAGAGCAGAGGGAGTGTACCCTCCCCATCCAACTGTAGTAGTATGTGCAACAGGCTGCCTGAGTCCTACCCAGTCATGCTTGCAGAGAAATTATATTTCAGCATTTCTCATGTATAAAACAAAGATTCCCTTTCTAAGCTCATAGATGTCTCAAGTGATCCACTGAGAGTCTTTTCCTATCACTCTCACTAAATCCAGTGTCACATCATCTACTAGGATTGGTAACAATAATCAAGTGTTTATCCACACACAATTGAGAATTTGCCAGTTTCATTGTTATTTTTTACATAAAGTGTCTGTGTTCATTTTTTTTGGCTGACATATGGCTTCCAGTGCTTTTGAATGTATAATGTTGATATTTTTGGAGTTTCTCTGAACAATTCTGAAAGAAAATAAAATCATTTTATGCCTCACTCTTCCCCCTTTCTTCCCCCCTCACTCCACCATAACTGAATAGTCTCATTTAGTCCTTCCTTTGAGTTCAGATGCTGGTATTAAAAAAGAAAAATGACATTACTGTGGGATTTCTGAACGTATTGTAAGAGTTGGCAATATACAACACAGGGAGGATAGCATTTTAGAGGACACAGTAAGGATGATGTGTCCAAGGAACTATTCAGTCAACGTAAGAGCTCTCATAGGGAACTCACATAGGATTTTTTCCTATTTATGCAATGTGCATTGAGGAGTATAGATCTCTACTAATTATTCTGTCTTAGGTATTCATAAACCAGCTGTTGAATAGTGATTGAGACTTTTTGTTGACATAAGTACCAGTAAATCTGCTGAGATTCATCTCATTCCTTGAATTGGTTTTATTTTGAATTCTAATCCTAAGAATGCATATTGAATTGCAAAGTACCACGCTCTGTGCATACCTGCTCAAAGTACTCCTTTTGTTCTTCCCCTTAAAAGAAATAAGGAACAAATCATTTCAAGTAACAGTACTTTTCCTATTTATATCATTGGGTATTTTCTGGATGACGTCTAACTCATCCTAGTTGAACTAGAGGATGTTTTGACATATCATGTGGGTCTAATTCTGGTAGTATTTGTTCTGCATACATTACTTTCATTTTCCCAGTCCACATATGTAAAGTCTTTTCTCTATACCATTAGGTTCACTGAATGTAAAGCTTTCTGCCTTTTACTAGAAGTGATAAATCATTCTGCATTTCTTACACTGATTTAAAAACTCAAAGAAACATTTAATATTTAGGACCTTAAGATTTGTTTCACTTTATAATTTGTCACTGACTAAATTGTTTTAGAACAAAATATTATTATACAAATCATAGAACATACAGCACCTAATAACATATGTCATATGAGGCCTCATTTTCATAAACGTTCTTTATTTTGTTTTGATTTGTTTCCTGAAACACATTCTATAATTCTAACCATACAATGTCCCTTTTGTGGACATATTTTCATCAGCATCAAAATACCATGTGTAAAAATAAATAACGTATTAAATACAAGAGACCTTGTATCTTCTCTATGGATATTTCAGGGGCTGCTGGATGCTCCTCATTTAGCTCAGTTTATGGCCTGGATTTATGAGAATAATACTGTTAATATCCTATTCCATGTGTTAGTATAGTTGAAAATTCCAACCGAAATTTAGAATAGAGGAATATATGTAGCATATATACTACTATGCAATATAGTAGTCTGTCCAAATGGAGGGAACAGAGTGTCTTAGGTGTAGAAATGGAATGATTCATCATCATCAGTACCACAAAAATTTTACTGTTAGGAAAATAAATTTGGTTATGGACTCAGAGCTTTTCAATATTTTATGGTAATTTGAAATCTGTTCCTTAAAATTATTCATAAGTAAAGTTTTTTTAAATAAATTTGCACTTTAATGATTTATGTAAATATATAAAAATATAATATGAACTAAGCTTTGGCAATTTTTGCTTTCTGAAGTCAGCCTCAGCTTCCTTCTTAGATAGGAGCTTAAATAATTAGGTTTACAAATGTGTCAATGATATAAATTAAAATTATTTTCCAAGCCATCTTTCTCACATATTTATAGTCAGTTGTTTTGCTATGTGGAGATTAATCACAAATATGGACTAAAATCGTTATCACACTGGATTTTTAGTCCTATGCAATTTATTCAAACTGATTCAAAATTACAGGTCCAATGTCTTTCTATCATTCAGTCAGCTGGTTTCTTCAAAGAGAACAAAGATCCGTTTTAAACTCTCAGTCATTCAGTTCCTAGTTTGGTTTCTTAATCATATACATATCCAGAGCAGGGCTGAAGAAAAAAAAAAACATAGGCTCTGTACTTAATTCTCTATCTGAAATAGGTTTTAAAGAGTGACTAGGAAGCCACTAACTGAAGAATAAAGCCACATCCTTTCAAAATTACTACTGCACGGTGTTTGGGGTTTTGTTATTTTGGTTGCTTGGTGTTTTGAGTTTTTTTGTTTGTTTGGTGTTGGTTTGTTTTTTGGGTTTTTTTTTGTTTGTTTGTTTGTTTTGTTGGGTTTTTTTGTGGAATCTCGGTAGGAAGACAAGCTTTTGTTTTCTGTATGAGTTTCCAGTTAAGATTAGACTCCACAGAGAAAATACATTATTCCTTCAAATTCCCATAGGTGAGGAAAGAGATTCTTTAGGGACTCTAAAACCCTCTCTAGTTTCTGTTGTGACCAAACAATCTGCAGAATACTACAAGAAGAGTTTGTGTCTCAGACTGTTTCCTTGTTTATTGTAAGATTTCATGAAAGTTTTTTTGCATATTTAGATTTTGCAAGAACCTACAACAGAGAGTTGAATCTTAGAAATCTCAAAATTTCACAGAATGTAATCATTGCCCTCTCAAGAAGGTACAGAATGCTGTGGTTTTGAATTTATATTCCTCTCAATTAACTTGAAGATAGTGTAAATTTGAAAATAACAATTGTTGACGTGTTAAGCAAGAGAGTAGCACATCTCTATTTTTCCTACATAGCTCTTTGAGCAGTGAACTAACTTCCTGGTTTTTTTACCACTTATATTTTTATAAACTTTGATTAAATTAAAGGTCATTATACAGTCACACATAAATTTTCTGCAAATTAAAATTCCACAGGTTAATGAACAAATTTATGTACTCTTTGATAAAAACTGTTTTCCAGATAGTATGGTTTCTGATTATGGCACTCAGCTTGCTCAGGGAAATGAGATATTATGGAAAATTACATTATTTTATGACGCTTTTCTTCCATTTTCTTCTATTCAGTCTAGTGATGTGTAATATCAACTATGAGCCACTGCACAAGTGTAATTCACTTTTATAAACTCACATTTACTTGTCTTGCATTTTTTTTAGAGTTTTCATTCCTGTTGTTCCTAAAATATTTTGTTAGAGTTTAACACTATGCCAGCCTTAATATAACTGAGATCATAAGGCAAAATTACCCTCTGTGAAACCAAGCACAGAAAAGAGAGACATGCCCAGACATTCCTTTTTTCTCATTTTTAGCAAGCTACTACCTGAATTATATAAATGACAAGTATTTTCTTTGAATCACTTTTAATCATAAATTAATGTTTTCTTCTTTTCATAGTAATTGTAAAATTTTATTCTTGTTTGTTTTTAAACAGAAAGAAACCCAACACGGCAAAATGACTACACAAGTTCCCCACAGAGTTAATATTTCTTGGTAGGTCTCTTCAGGCTCTGTTGGGTGCTTTGACTATTTCTAAAAGGAAACCAGAAAGCTGTGCTTAGAGTTTTGAAAGGCTGAAGCCCTATAAGTGATTGTTATTTTTAAGTCAAGCTTATTTGAATTGTGTAAAGAAAGCAATAAAGATGTTGCTGGGCAGAATTAAAAAAGTACTTGGAAAACATTAATATTTTATTACAAATATAAATAAATATATAATTTCAATAATGTTTAATTTAGGGAGTACTATTATGTCAAATTATTAATCAATATACAAGATTTCTTTTTAATAGGTAATAAATGTTTTCATAATTTCTTTTGGTAATCACTGAATTAGAAATAAAAGATGTGCTATTACTACCAGACAAAATATATCAAGTTTTGTTTACTTTAAGAAATGTCAGTATTCCAAAGAAATCAATCTCAAGTGCACTTAAGTCATGGTTCACTTCCACAGTTAGGTGGTACTGTTAAAGGAATGTTTATGTGACAACTGACCTTCTTCTGATGCTGCTGCTTCTTGTTTTGAAAAATGAAATGAGCTTTGAATATAAATAATGTGTGAAACTCTACTTAGCTGTCCAGTAATTTCAGGCACTTCTCATTCTACAAGCAAGCCCACAAGATGTTAAATGATCCTGGAGATGGTGAGAAAAAAAAGAAAGCTTTGCATACTGATTACATAGGGAATGCAATTATTTTAATCTTCATCTTTAAACAATTCCTTTTAAATAATTTATAAGAATGATTCCCAAAGATTTGAATCTTCTCTTAAATATTCTAAGGGATTATTTTGCTGACATTATTCTTCCTGATGCTTTAAGATGTATGATAGTGATGATTTTGTTGTTGGATGTTTCCTTTTAAGCAGTGTACAAAATCAGAGCTGAACTGAAATGAGTCAGGATAGAGTTTTAGAAGGCCTGTGAAGGTCTGATTAGCACCCATGAGGTTGCAGTGAGGTTTTACGTTCTCCAAATTTGCTTTAGAAGAGGTACCAACAAGAAAACAGCAAAACACTGTTTGACTTTTCCCTCACTAAGGCAGTGGAAACATAACAAATCTTCAAAGGAAAAGATACAAAGTCAACTTCAGAGTATCTGTGTGTACACAATGTATACACTGCACCTATTAATGGACACGGAGTGAACAATTTTCTTTGTTTATTTTGTGTGTCTCTGCACCTTCTTTACCAACACTTTTTTTGTTCCTCCTTTCTTTGTACTAAGAGCCAAACCTTTATCTGAGTTAGATGAACTTGTTTAGTTTACTAAAGTTACACTCAAGGTGATTTGAGTGGTGATCTCAGTAGCAGTCAGCAGACTTAGTCAGTTGAGTGCTGAGTTTTCATGCCATTTCAAAAAGACAAAGAGAGTGGTGGGCAAGTTCTTTCTCTGATGCATGCAGTGGAGAAGAAATCCTTAAATATATCCTAAAGAAATAAAAGACATGCATGCACACCTATTTGTAGTGAGAGAAGCATATGTAGAGAAAGAGAACAATAGACTCTTTATAAACCTGACTCCCACCACCACGGGTGTCTAAACTTGAACAGTGATTTTATGCATTGATTGAGCCAAAGCTAACCATAGCACATTTTGAAAACTGCCTTCTAGAAAAGTTATGTTTTTCCAGAAATGCTCACTGTTTTCCACTGATTGATAAGCATTTCCCTAGCTCACAGAGAACTGCTAGAAATTTCCTTTTGGATTATTTAAAAAAAAAAAAAAAACACACAAAAAAAAAAACGACAAACAAACAAACAAAAAACAAAACAAAAAAACAAAAAAAACCCCAAACAACCAAAACCAAACCAAAACAAAACAAAACAAAAAAAGTTAACAGTTTGTAGTTGATAACTTAATCTCATGTAATACATGAGATATCCATGAGATAAACCTGTTTCCAGGTTTGGATATCTCAGTTTAACATAGGTAGTAAGCATTAACTGCAGTTTTTCTGGGACTTTGTAGAAGCGGTAAATAATGACAATACAAAGACAGACACATGCCATTTGGATTATAATAGGGCATTTATAATCTGTTTGTGCATCAAATTTTATCTATAAACTAGCTTACTTTTAATAGCTGCAGTTGTATTGATTTTGAGCAAACAAATGGTGGGGGCTGTTTTGTAAAGCCTAGAGTATAATTTGTCACACTTAGTTGCTTTAGTGCCCAAGCTCAGTATGAATACAATTTCAGGAAGCTTCTGTATATTCATCTACAGGATTTCCAGTACCTGTGTGGCCCTCCACAGTGTTTCCAGTAACATAATGGCAAAATATCTGGATTAAAATTCATTGAGTGTTTTCATTGACCTATCGCTCCATCACAAAAAGGCATTCTCAATGCTGATGATATTTTCCAAGTCCAATCACATTTCCTCGAATGAAAAATAATGTGCAATGTATTTAGTGTCTGCCAAATCTTTGACCTGGGATTTAAAGAAAAAAACTGAATTGTTACTGCAGAGTCTTATTTTTTATGCAACCACATTTCAAACACTTGCTAACAAATGGATTACAAAATTATTTCATATTTGGTTCTCATCCTTTACACGGTTTTGTTTTGTTTTGTTTTGTTTTCCTTTCATTTAATCCACAGGAAGCTTTTTTTTTTTTTTTAAATGACTGTCAGTTATTTTCATTGCAAATATTAGGATAAGTGATCATACCTCTGAGTGTTTGTAAACCTTCTATTATTACTGAACTTTAAAAACAGCCACTAGCAAAATGTTGTGGAGGAGCAAATACAATCAAACAGAAAACAACTGAATTAACTTTCTTATTTGTGCTCTGTATTTTTCATATTCTTTCTGTCTAAAAAAGCATTATCCATCCAGATCTGCTCAATGATCGGACCTATTTCGTTAGTTTGATTTGTTCAGGAATAAATTTTGTGAATGTCTTAGATTGTGTAAAAAAAAAAGTCTGTTTTTTCTTATTTAGTAAAATTTACTTTTGTGCAGGACTGCACCACAGATTCCAAACAACTTTAAACCTAGGTAGCCCATAGGCTATTTGGTTTACTTTTAGGGGTTGTTGTTGGCTTTTTCCCTTTTTTCCCTAAATTTTTTTAGAGCTGTAGCTGAAATAATTTTCACTTGCTAAAAAGGGCAAAACAGCGACATCACTTCAGAAGTCTTAAGCTGTCTTGTCCCACACTCAATACACCAACCTTTCTGCTCAGCCAGTTACTAGCTACTTAGGAACAGACATGGAAGAGTAGTTATTTTTAGCTTCCAGTGAAAGCATTTTTAGCTTCTTTGTGTTTCTTCACATTCTAGAAGTGACATGCAAGTTCCATGCTCATTAGTTCAAGTTCTGTTACAAGCTTCTATTTATGCGGAAACTTCAGTCTGAAACAGACCAACTTTGCAAGAGAAAAGAACTGACACTTTTAAATATTTGTGCACTGAAAAAAAAAAAAGCGTACTAAGAAAGATGAATTAAAAAGCAACAATCTGCATGAGACTAGTAAATGCAAAGGTGCAGTCATCTTTAGAATTCAAGTGCTTCAATAAAATATGAAGAATATTAAAATTTCAAGACATAAATCAAATACTTATCTTTTTTTATTATTTTTTTATTTTCTTTTATTTTTCCCCCTCCCTGGAAGATTACATGATGATTTATGACTTGGAAAAATGTGGAGAACAAGTTATAATCACCTTGTTTGTTGACCAAGATCTTGACTTCTTACTGTGTTCAGATTAGAAGACAGCAGGCAAATATTGGCTGTTAGTCACAAAGCAAGTCATGACACTGCCTGCTGGTGTGGGAGTGCCTGTCACCCCTCCGTTTTGATTAGAGCCAATCACCACAGGCATGTGTCTGCCGGCAGGCAGTGCATCCTATCCAGAGGGCACTGGCTGCTGGTGTCCCTCACCCCTCTCCCAAAACAGCCTGACAGAGTGCGTGCTTCTTGTTTGATCTGCCCTGCCAGTGTGAAGATTGTACTTTTGGGTTCATAGCGGGGAATTGAGCCCTCACCCCAGCTATCACTTCACATGTGAGACTTTCCTTCATTCACTGCCTAAGGTCAGGCCCAACTTATAGTGTGGTGTCCATTTTCCCTGCAATCAGGTTACTTTCAGTCATTGTGCAGACCGTGGGAATGGAAGAAATTAATTCTTTCAAGTAACCCCTGCCATTTCTTCAAGAGATGTTTTTGAATTTACTTAATAGCTGAATATTTTGTCTGGTTCTGTGAGCCCTTCCCATCTATTGTTTTGATTTAAAAATAACATGAAGATAGTCTACTTAATTTTATGCTTCCGAAGCATGCAATGCAAAAGTGCTCACAGTTTGTCTCTAGGTACTTGGGAAATACCAACTAAACACCTCATCTGAACTGTTAATTGCCAGAGTTTCTTCGTGGTTGACCCCCCATGGTGAATTGCACCAGTGAGATCAGGATTTCTGCTTAAATGTTTTCATACCTGGTGAAGGATTCAGATCAAGGCCAGGAGATTTTTTGTTTTGAACAGTTCAATACAGTATATAACTTGTAATAACCTTCAGGTTGTTAGTTCCAATAAATTTAAATCAGAGTAGCCTCCTATACTTTTATCCCATTTAAAGTGATAGTCCTTGCAGATATTCTGTTATAATTATGTCTTAGTGAGAAAAAAGAAGATATTTATTCTGTGTTTCTGAAGTAATTAAATGACTACCAATCTGACAAGTGCTTAGGATTCTTGAAAGGCTCTAAAGGTCTGTCCTTCCAGGCAGAACATGCAGAAGTTCCTTGTGATTCTCTGTGTCAAATACAGGTGTTGCATGCAGTAGATGTAAACAAAAAACTTTTTTAATACAGCAAGAGTTCTTCAGATTGGAAAAGGAAATCATGTTTAAAAGGCTTTTTTGTTTTGTTTTGTTTTGTAGAGGGTCACTTGTGTCTTTCAACTACCATCTTCTCATCAGGAAAAACATATATTTTAAAGGGAAGGTATTTCATCTCTTCAGGCAAAAATTCTTACTCTAAGTAAAGGTCAAAATGAGTAATTTTAAGAGTTTATAAGTCTTCTTTTCCCATGTTCTGAAAACCAGTAAATTTATCACTCCCCACAAGAGAGATAAACGCTTTCCACAAGTCGTTTCAATTAACTAACATTTCCTATGAAAAATAACAGAATTCTGTCTTTGACATGAATGTTAATTGACAAGCCAGCTGTCTGATTTCTCATTTACCTTTCCCTCACAATTTTAGGTTTCTGCATTAAACATATGGCTGAATTTTTGACATACTGTCCTTTTAATTTATGAGTATGAAACTTGGTTGCTATTAATGCAGACTATTTCCTTGGTGTTTCATTAATGTGTTAGAATATTTCCATCTCAAACTAATTTGCATGTACCTCTTTTGTTATAGATTATTTTTAAAGCCCCATATCAAGGAATAATATTCTTTAGTCTCAATTGAAAGAAAAAAAAATAAACTCTGACCAGTCTGAGTTATAAGGCAACTGTGTCTGTCTGGTTCAACAATTAAAAAGCCATTTAAAACATTTATTTTTTTTAACAAATACTTTAAATATGAGGATTTTGGAGCTGAAGTAATGATGTTCAAATAGCATGATTACTGAATAAATGATGCAAGAATCTAGTGAAGTAATAGTTAATATCAAATATTATGGGAAGCCAATTTTACCCAAACTCACAGAATTGGAAGTGGCTCCAGAGGATCAGTCTATGTCCAAACTGAAATGAACTATACCTATTTGACTAACTTGGTCTTAAAACATCCAACGAATCATTATGAGAATGTACCTGACAAAATGTCAAAAACCTCATTAAAGTCAAGATATATGACGTCTTTCCTGTATGGAAAACCTGTCATGTTATAGTGTTACAAAACGAAGTAGATTATTCTGACCTGATTTATTTGGGATATCCATATTGACTTTGACTAGTCTCTTTGTTATCTAAGAACTTTTTACAGAAAGAGATCATGATTCTATTTTTCCAGGAATGGCAATTTGGTTCTCTGGACTCTTCCTCTCTTTGCAACTTCTGAACAATTTTTTATCTTCTCTAGTTTTTTGTAAATTATCCTCCATAGAGTCTCATAAATAGGCAGCAACAGTAACCTGTTTTTCATATTGTGTTCACATTTTCATGGCACATTTTTTCTCTATGTGATTAGAAACCTCAACTAATTTTCTACTTCCTGTATGACAGATTATGCTCTAAACAAGAGCTCATGTTTTTGTGATCAATAGGGAGGAAGTGACAGAATCACGTTTCAAAGACTGATGCTTCGTGAATATCATGTAGGGGAAGCTACTCCAGACACATTCCAGGGAATTGCTTGACATCCCATGTGTTTGTGTATTTGCTTCTCTTGTTACTTTCAATTTATGGATGCTGGCTGATTCTGCCAGTTACTTTTAAATGGACTTATCTACCTGCTTCATCCTGATGTAGCAGAGAATGGTCAATTCCACTGTGAAAACTGTCACATTGCCCCCCTCTACTCATTAAAATTGGAAATTTTTAATTGTCAGTCACATATTGCAAAACACATTTTAAAATGTGTCTTGAAATGTGCTGTCCTTTCATTTTCAAAACTGATCTTTTAGTCTTTCTTGAAATATATTTTATGTATCAAAAATTAAAGGACTCGAAGAATCCAAAATTATGAAAAAAATATTTTTAAAAATCATAGAATATCCAGAGTTGTAAAGGACCCACAAGGATCATTGAAGTCCAACTCCTTGCCCTGCACAGGACAACCTGAAGAATAACACCATGCGCCTGGGAGCATTGTCCAAATGCTTCTTGAACTCTGGCAGGCTTGATGCTGTGACCACTTCTCTGGGAAGTCTGTTCCAGTACCCTACCACTCTCTAGATGAAGAACCCTTTCCTAATATCCAACTGTGAGAGACAGTACCAAAAGCTTTGTAGAAATCCAAAAGAATTACATCTACTGGTCAACTAGATAGGTAACAGCTGGAGCAACAAATCACACAGAATTTCAGGGTTGACCAGGAATTTATCATTCTTGCAGTCATGGTCCTACAGCTTAGGGCTCCAGAGGACCCAGAGCCTATCACTGAAGACAGAGGTGAAGAAAGTATTAAACATCTCTGCTTTGTGTATGTCCCTGTTTGTGAGGTGACCATCATCATCAAGGAACAGAAAGGGCCAATGGGGCCAATATGATTTTTGATTTGCTTTTGCTATTAAAATATTTTTAAAAGCCCTTTCTGTTGTGTTCTACAGTACTGACTCAGCTTCAACTCTGAGCTTTGGCTGCACGAATTTTCTCCCTACAGTAGTGAACAGTATTTTGGTAGTCCTCCCAAATTGCCCAACCTTGCTTCCACTGGCCATGCACATCATGGGGTTTTTTTAGGTTTTGGGTTGTTTTGTTTGTGGTTTTTTTCTTTTTTCTTTAGCTCCAAAAGAAGATCAGTCTTCCATGAGGAATCAAATAAGTAATTTATTCTTCATTCCTTTGCAATTATTTTGGCAGACACAAATATACCAGCAAATATACACAAGGAAGACTGGCCCGGGGGGAAAAAAAAAATAAAAAATTCGGTTTAACCCTATTCTTTATAAATATAGGGTGTTCTTGATCATAGAGGGTATGATCATAGATCATGGGGTGTACTTGTCCATAGAACCATGTTGTTCTTATCATTCCTGTCTGAAGTGCTGCTTAATATGTACGAGTATACGAAAAATCAAGAAGGTAAGGGATATTTTTTTTTATCTGGTTTAAATAAGGTAAATTATCAGCAGATACCTCTGCTATGTTAGTGGAATTTCAAATTGAGGATTTGTGCTATTTTATCCTCTCTTTCATTTAAATCTTGATATAATATCTGAAGAAAGTGATACTCTACAATCTTTGAACAAAATATAAAGCTGTATTGTTCAACTACTAAAAGTAAATGAAGTTGTGTGTGTTCTGTCTAATAATCTTCATTGGAAACAAGGACCAAAGGAAAATGAGACAATGATCATTGTGGTAAAAATTACTGATTGTGGTTATGGTTAGTAACCTGGCATCCTGACTGAGAAATGTGGATCACTAGTAAAGTACATAGGACATAAACACAGACTTATCAGTCAAAGTATAAAATCAAAAGGATTCTGGATACTTTGATACATGTTAATTAGAGAAAAAAAATTGAGAGTAATCTTGTCATCAAATGCTGTAATTCTGTCAGATCTCAGAAGTGAAGCATAACTGGGCCATGATAGCACTGGGTGATCTGCATGAAGGGAAAAGAATAAGGTCAGAAGGAGCAGTTTTGCTAGTGACAATCTTTCAGTCTGAAGTTAATACTTCACCACTCTTTTCAATACTTCCACTCACACTTGGAAAGATGAAAACATTTTCATTTTAAAAGTGTATCAAGTCATAAAGAACAGCCAGTTATCTTCTTCCCAGATAAATAAATTTGTTTTCCAGGAGTGTGTATTAGAAGACTTGTATGTCTGTAAAATAAAAATCATACACAACTTTGGGAACTTTGGGGTTTATAGGTTTGCTCCGCATGCTCTGAAGCATGTGAGAGAGCTTTCTGGGTTTTGCTTACAGTGGAAGGGATTTCATTCCCTTGGTGCTGCAGTAACAGCTCTCTTTCAGTTCATCAGCTCCTACAATGGCATATGCGAAGAAGCAGGGGATGGTCAGAATGTCGCAGTACCCTGTTTCTAGATTCTTCTGCTGATGTTAGGTAATGATTATACTGCATATATTCATATAATCTGTAGATGCACCTCTATAAGACTATGAATCCATGTGATATATGTATATAATACAATAGTCTGTTCTCTGTATAGATGTTTATTAGAAAATATATGGATTAGGGGAAAAAAAGGAAAGCTACCCTTGCACTGCTTTAGTGAAAACAAATAACTCTTTGCTCCTTGGCTGATTCACTTCAGTGTTTTCCTCACCAGCTGCTCAGGGGTTTCAGCTTCATTCGCTCTACTTTTCAAAGAATGTCTTGTGGAAATGGTGGATCATTTTTGCATTTCATACTCCAGGCTTTTGCTTGCTTTTTTTTTTTTTTTCTTTAATTCAGTCTTTTGCAACCAAATCATCTTCATGAAAATACCTCTTTAAAGCCGGTCTTTATCATCATTCCTACTTGACTGCCTTAATAGCAACTCCTTATTTAAGAGAAGGATAGAAACCCATACTTCCCAGTGAATCGCTGCCTCTATCTCAAGGAGAACCTGTAGATTTATCACAGCAAAAAAAAATCATGATATTATTATCAATAAATAAGATTGATGAATTCAGATATCTACTATGATACAAGACAAAAAAGACAGAGTTGATTTGATAGTTTTAAATGGTTTTGAACATTGTGACAAATAAACACTCAGACACAGATTATATAGATATAGATGATATATAAGTGATGCAGTTTCAGATAGGTAGATGATAGATAGATAGATTAGATAGATAGATAGATAGATAGATAGATAGATAGATAGATAGATAGATAGATAGATAGATAATAAATACTTTTGAAATATTTCCTAGTAATAAGAAATTAAGGCTTTTCAGTATTATATTTGTCTTTGAGAAAATTTTATAAATAACTTAGATAAGTAACTGGCTATTTTCATAATAATCTTACTTGTTTATGCTTATAGAGGTAAGATACTTTTAGATGATTTTCTTGGGATGAGGTACAAAACTAAATACCTGATTTGCTAACCAGCATAATGCACTTTCCAAGAAGATGGCTAATTTTGTAGGTGTGCCAGTACATTTGAAAAACTAATTACTACTTAAAGTACCCTTTAAAAAGGAAATTCAATAAGTATTCCATAGTTTTTATATTTTGTCTAAAGACACACCTCGTTACTCATTGTTTTTCTCTTTGTTTCACAACTGATGACAAATTTCCCTGGAGAGGAAAAGGGTGCTTGGTGTTATTCATACACTTTTAGATTCAAGCACAAAACACACCAGGTGGATGTTGTTTGTTTAATGCATTTGCTTAACATTATTCAGTAACCATCTCTACAGCACTGGGTTTTTTGTGATTGTCAGTCCATCTTCAAACTATGAGAGATTTAACATTATATTCTTGAAGAACACAGTGTTCTTCTACGATAAATGTAGAGTAGATGTGGAAGAATCTGAAGGCATTTGGTATTTCCTGAGTTGTATTTTATTTTTAAAAAAATCTTCTCTGATTGACTTTATCCTTATCAAAACAATTTATTCAACTTTATGAGAATTAAGTTTTTCTCCATTCCTGATATGAGCATGATAACCTGTAAAGCAAATCTCATAGCTAAAGTTCAGTTTATAGTTTTTACGATAACCATTTTAGAAGAAGATTAAGTTTCTCTTTTCTGTTCTAATTTTTCAGTGCTAAAAAGAGTAAAAAGCAGTAAAAGCTTATTTTTTCTGGTCATTAAAATGCGCCGGTATAATCCCTGAAGTAGTGTAGTGAATAAGAAGATATAATTTTTAAACAGTAAGTTTTATGATTATCACATTTCTCATTATTACTATCTTTAAGGATAAGAACAGACTAAAAGACTGAACATAGGAGAAAACCATGAACACTGTAACATTTTTATGTAATTTAATATGTTCTAATCTCTACCCTTGGTCTCTAGAAATAAAAAGCATGATATCTTTAAAATCATACCCTTGTAATCTGCATTTTAACTAAATGATGGTTTTGGTTCACCAGTCATTTTCTCTTTTACCCTTAAAACAGACTGTTTTCATGTTAAGTAGGGGTTTGGTGCATTTACTATGGAAAGGAAACTGACTTTTTACAGTCTTTTCAATTTAATTAAAGTAAACCTTCATTTCTTCCTTCAGACAATATGCCACAATTAAAAGACAGGCAGTGTGATTGTACTAAAAACTCGAATCCAAGAAAGACTCCCAAAAATGACAGGAAAAATTTAAATAAATTATGAACAATGATTAGACTGAGATAGTTTCAACATTTTGCAAAGATTTTTAGTGCTGAAAGTGAGATTAAGATATGATTCAAGTACTTAATATTCAAACTATGACCCCACAAACTCTTTATTCCAATACAATTTTATACTATCTTTCTAGTCATAGCTAAGTTCATTTTTCAGCTTAATACTGCTTCAGAAACATGCCTGGAACAGTCATAGCCTCAACAATACTAAGATGTTTGACATTCACATCAGTTTTGCACATCATTGAGATCCTAAAATAGTATTCCTTTATATTCTTTTAATTTTCTCCTCTGTTTTGGGGCTCATTCTGTATTAGGTGATAATAAATCACCTCTACTAGAAACTGACAGGATTGATTTCATCATAAAAACATTGTAAATCTGTCTTAATTTTCACACACTGTTAGAGGAGAGTGTGATTCTGGACTTTTATATAGTAGTCCAGTTGTTATGGAGTTTTCCTAGGAAATGAGAAGCATTTAAATGTCCGTATCTTCAAGTGCATTCAAACTACATCCTATAAATTGCAAGACAGGGTCATAACCATGAGGCTTTAGTGGTGAAGGAAGAGAAGGGTCCAGTAATGGCAAGAATGTTTCATGTCAATGAGAAGAGTTGGATCAAAAAGCAAGGGAAAAACTGTATGCAAACCAGCAAAATTAAAAATTCTAAAACTGACCTGAAAACAAAATCAGCTTGGTATTTGCCATTAACTATAGAAATATGAACATAATAACATGAGAGGCATAAATAAATCCTTTTGGTTTCCTACTTCCTGAGAAACTTCTTTTCTTTCCAACCTAAGTGCAGAGATAAAATTTTCTTTAGCCAAAAGAAAAGGCTCCCTAACTAGGGGCTTGATGCAAGTTCAGTTGAAATTGTTCCCAACTCAACTCGTGTTTGGGAGATGTCATATACAGATGATGTCTAGACTCACTTAGGCAAATTAGTTGCCTCATATAATGTGGCATTAATGTCACTTTATTTTAAATGACAGGTTGTGCATCATCTGAAAAGAGGGTAAAATTCTCATCACTTTAACAAACAGATTTCAGGTAATAAAATCAAAGACTATTTTTCAATTAATAATCTTATCCTTTTATGAAATTCTGAAGGACAGCATTAGAAAATGGGGAAGAGAAAATAAAAATAACTATATAGATTTGTAAAAGAAAGCTATTTGCTCTTCGTAGTTATATTAGTGTTAGTAAACAATTCTAAGAGTATAAATCCCAGGGTCCCAAGAAATTCTCTATATGCATGCAAAGGAAATGTTTGAAAAGCACAGTTGCTACTTATAGCAACTATTTACTTATTAAAATTTATGTCATATACTCATCTTAGAAGTTATGTTTGCATATCTATCCTAGGGTGATGAGGGACCTGGCAGAAGAACTTGCCAAGCCACTCAACATCATCTACCAACAGTCCTAGCTCTCTGAGGAGGTCCCAGATGATTGGAAGCTGTCAAATGTCACGCCAATCCACAAAAAGGGCTGCAAGGCTGACCCTGGCAACTACAAGCCTGCCAGCCTGACCTTGGTGCGTGGCAAGGTTATGGAGCAGATCATCCTGAGTGCAATCACAGAATGCCTAGAGGATGGACAAGGGCTCAGCGACAGCCATCATGAGTTTAGGAGGAGTTTAGGTCCTGTCTGACCAATCTGATCTCCTTTTATGATTAGGTAACCCAGCTGGTAGTTGAGAGGAAGGCTGTGGATATCGTCTATCTGGACTTCAGCAAAGCCTTTGACACTTTATCCCATAACATACTCCTGGAAAAGCTGGCAGTCCACAGCTTGGACTGGGTTAAGAGCTGGTTTAAGAGCTGGCTGGATGGCCAGGCCCAGAGAGTGCTGGTGAACAGTGCTGCATCCAGTTGGCAGCTGGTCACTACTGGCGTCCCCCAGGGGTCAGTATTTGACCCAGTCCTGTTTAATATCTTTACTGATTATTTAGATGGGGGGATTAAGTCCATCATTAGCAAATTTGCAGATGACACCAAGCTGGGAGGGAGTGTCAACCTGCTGGAAGGCAGGAGGGCTCTGCAGAGGCATCTGGATAGGCTGGAGAGATGAGCTAAATCCAATGGGATGAAGTTCAACAAGACCAAGTGCTGGGTCCTGCACTTTGGCCACAACAACCTCATACAGCACTACAGGTTGGGGACAGAGTGACTGGAGAGCAACCAGGCAGGAAGGGAACTGCTGGTTTGGATTGGCAGGAGGCTGAACATGAGCCAACATTGTGCCCAGGTGGCCAAGAGGACCAGTGGCATCCTGGCCTGTATCAGGAATAGTGTGGCCAGCAGGACAAGGGAAGTCATCCATGTACTCAGCACTAGTGAGGCCATACCTTGAGTATTGCATTCAGTTCTGGGCCCCTCAGTTCCAGAAAGATACTGAGGTGCTGGAACAGGTTCAGAGAAGAGCAACGAAGCTGGTGAAGAGACTTGAGCACAAGTGGAGAAGCAGAAGGAGCTGGAGCTGTTTAGTCTGGAGAACAGGACGCTCAGAGCAGACCTCATCACTCTGTACAACTACCTGAAAAGAGGTTGTAGCCAGTTGGGGGTTGGTCTCTTCTCCCAGGCAATCAGCAACAGGACAAGAGGGCACAAGTTTAAGCTGTGCCAGGGGGGGTTAGGTTGGGTACTAGAAAGAAATTGTTCACAGACAGAGTAATCAGGTATTGGAGTGGCCTGGCCAGAGAGGTGGTGGATTCACTCTCCCTGGAAGTTTTTAAGATGAGGCCGGATGTGGCATTCAATGCCATGATCTGGTAACCACAGTGGTGTTGGATCAAGGGTTAGACTTGATGATCTCAGAGGTCTCTTCCAATCTAGTTGATTTGATGACTCTATGATATATCTTAGATGCATTAGAGACCTTCTTACTGCACACTGCTCTCTGTAATGAAATTTTAAATGTTCCAGGATTCTGTTTTTCATTTTAGGAGCATGTTTTCCAACAGTATCTGGGGTATGGGAGTTGGAGTGTATTTTAGAGGGGAATGAACTTTACTGTAATGTTCTTGATATAGTATCCTGCCCTATATACTCTGAAGAATTTTTCAGTATTTCACACTTACATCCTTTGCATGTTGATAATATTTTTAAAGGCTATTCTCGTGCTTTAATCCCAGCCAGCAACTAAGTCTCACATAACTGTTCACTCATACTCCCCTGGTGGGATAGGAGAGAGAATTGGAAGGGTAAAAGTGACAAAACTCATGGATAGAGATAGATGGTTTAACAGGGAAAGCAAAGTAAATTCACCACTTCCCATGTGCAGGAAGGGGTTCAACCATCTCGATGCTCCATCGTGCATCATGGTTACTTGGGAACACAAACATCACCACTTTAAATATCGCCCCCTTCCCTCTTCTTCCCTCCTCTTTATATACACTGAGCATGATGACATACAGCATGGAATATCCCTTTGGTCAGCTAGGGTCAGCTGTCCTGACCGTCTTCCTAGCTTCTGTTGTGCCCCCAGCCTTCCTGATGATGGGGCAGTGTGAGGAGCAAAAAAGGCCTTGATTCTCTGTAAGACCTGCTCAAATGAAAACATTCATGTGTTATCAACATTGTTTTCAACACAAATCCAAAATAAAGCCCCAAATTGAAGAAAATTAAATCTCTCCCAGACAAACCTGGCAAAGGATATTTACTCTCTCTATCAGACTCATCAGTCCTGAGGCTCACTCTCTGTCAAATCAGTGCAAGTAAAAAATAATTTGAAATTAATAGTTACAAAACACAGAAGAAGGTTTTCTAGAAGTGACCATAGAGGTTATGAATGTGAGGAGATCAGAAAAGGAATTTAAAGGAATTCTGAAATTATTTTAATTTTAAAAGATGAGAATAGGTTGAGTGAGGAGGATAGTTTATGGATTTTTTTTTTAACATAAATACTGTAAGTTCAGGGGTTTTATTTGCTGAAAGAAACAAAATTATTTTGTCAAAAATCAGTCTGAATATCAACAATCTTATATTGTGTCTCTGTGCCTCTAGCAATTCACAGGAGCTTTACAGTTGCGTTCTCTGATACATAATAAACTTTTCTAGGGAAAATTATATTTTTTCACTTCACTTGGGTTTAGTGCTTTTGAAGAACATTATGAACTCTATCAGCAGCATAATTTCTAATATTTCTAGGAAGAAGTCTGCAATTTATATTTGCAACATGTTTTAGAATTCATTAGAAATCATGTAACTACTTCTAAAGAACTGGTACCCAAATGCTTATTCCACATGATGAACAAAATACTTGTTCTGGAAGCCCATGAAAATTATCAATATTAAAACAAAACAAAAACCACAAACAAGAACCCAGGGGGAAAAAGAAACAAACAAACAAACAAACAAACAAAAAACAAAAAAAAAAACAACAAACAAACAAAAAAACAAAACAGATCAGTGCACTGTGTATGTGCATGAGTTAAAAAACTAATAACAATTATAAATGGATGAAAGAATTCTGTTATTTTTTACATACCCTGATGTTTATCTGCACATAAAGTATGAAAGAAGAGAATAAATGTCATAAGTTCTCTTTATGGCATCCCACAGAAGAGTCCATTGGAACAACAGAAATCCACAATTCAGAGGGTAGGGTGGTTTCATAATGATATTAACAGTATAGGTCTACACAATTGAAGAACTGAATGAAATTGTATTGTTGTGAAACGAAAACCTATGAAAAACAATGTTTGGATGAGCATGCTCAATTAGTGTTAGAAGTCACACAAGACTTCAAAACATTGTGTCTTCTTTTGCAAAGGAAAAACCTTACAAAAGACTATGCAACTTTCAAATCTGTTAAGAAAGACCATACGAACATTAGTGTATGTTCCAAAGCAGACAGGTGACCTTTCATTTATTTTTTATTTCTGGAAATTTAATTTATGCTGCAATTTTGCAAATATATCAAACAAATAGGATAAACTGGAGAAAAACACTGGATTTTTCCCCATATCCCAATTTTTTTAAACCATATTACTTTCCATTACAGATTTCTTTATCTAACCTCAGTATTATTTACCTAGAATTTGAGAAGGATACTGTATTACTTATAATAACTTCTTAAAGGTAACAACAGAAATATAATCTAATACAAACCCAAAATAAAATCACAGAACAGATTAAGTTCAACTTATTCATGATTTAACTGTACTGTGCATCACTTTTTATGACTTCAGTGTGCTGTTGCATTACAGAGCATTTAAGATGTTTGCATGCTAAAGAGTAGGAGCTGTATTACATTTATTTTAAAAAAATTAAATTACTCATCTTTAAGTTAGTACAATAATCCACACCTTGTTATGATACTTAGTTTTTTAAAAACAGTCAACCAACCAACCAAGAAGTTTAAGACTTCACAGTGTTCCTTTCAGGATATATTTCCTAAAGCTGTGGTAGCCTATTTGTTATAAAACTGAGTAGGAAGCCATGATAACAAAACTCCTAATGTTAATAAGCGGAAAGGCAGAAATTTATAACAATTTTGTCATCTTTATTAGTATCATACTGGGTGAAGACTGAAACATTCAAGGTTCCACAAAGATTGTATGTTTAATTAATGATTGTACTTCAAAATTTCCCAGCTATTAAATGATGGCTGAATATGTATCATTCAAAAAATTATTCAGCTTACTTTACATTATTTCCCTTGACAGGATATTTATCATGTGCACCTACCCTGTTAGAGTTGGTTGAGTTGGGGTTTTATTGCTTTGGTTTGGCTTGGTTCGGTGCCAGATTGGCTTGGATCCTGCCAGCATCCAAGGGACAAGGGGTTGCCCTGGCTACCGGGCAGCGTTTTGCCCTCCCTTGCCCGGGCTTTCCCTGGGGCTCAGCCGTGCCCTGCGCTGGGACTGCTGGAGCCGCTGGGACCGGCTGTGTCCGGGCGGGGCAGCCCCAGCACGGCCACGCTTGCTAGCACCTTGAGTAAGTAAGAGTGAGTCTTTAAAAAGTTAAATTCCACGAGGAAACAGATGGTGAGGAAAAGCCCCGAGCACTCTTTGTGCTGTGTGTATCATACATAGAGCTGGAGAAAGAGAAAACAAGTCTTCATCTGATGTGTCCTGAGTACTATAATGTCATTTTCATGATTACAGACATGCCTGTGAAAGAGCATCGCTACAGACAAAATGGTAGTTCTTACTTAAAATATTTCACTGTTTCTTCCTTTGACACTATTTCCAAATAACTAAAAATATAATTGTTGTTGAACCAGGCAGTTTAGACATTGAAATCATGAAATAACATAAAGAGTATACAATATGCAAATAAAGTTAATTATTTCAATCATCTTTTGGCTCACAGTCCCAAAGCTTCAAGCTATATCTCATCTTTACTACCCCACAGAATCACAGAAATGTTGGGTTTGGAAGGCTTTGCTGGAGAACCCCTATTGCAGCTCTCCTGTCCAAAGGAAATTGACTTAAAGCAGGTTGCTTTAATTTTCGGTGGGTTTTTTTTTGTTGTTTTGTTTTGTTTTGAGTTTTGTTTTTGTTGGGGTTTGTTTGTTTGTTTTTTGGATTTTTTTTTTGTGGTTTATTTTGGTTGGTTGGTTTTCATTTGTTTTTTGTTTGTTTGTTTGTTTTTTGTTTTTGGGTGTTTTTGTTTGTTTTTTTGTTTTGTTTTGTTTTGGGTTTTGGTTGGGTTTTGGTTTGGTTTGGTTTGGTTTTGGTTTCGGTTTTTTGTTTGTTTGTTTGTTTGTTTTTTAATATCTTCAAGGACAGAGACAACCAGGTTCTCAGGGCAGCCTGTTCCAGTGTTTGACATGCATCAAACCCATATCATCTTCATGGACTTGTTCAAGTATGACCATGTCTTCCCTGTACTACAGAGCCCTTAATTAGATAATCACTGATCTCATCAGTGCTGAATAGACAGCAAATATCACTTCCCTACACCTGCTTGTGACACTACTCTCCCTAATGCAGCTCAGGATGCTGTTGGCCTCCTGTTACGCAAGAACACATTTCTAGCTCATGGTCCACGGTGACCCCAAGTCCCCTTCAGGTTTTCCAGACATAGAGTTATTTGTCCTTGGTGAGAACTTTGGATTTCCCTTTGCTGGACTTGATACAGCTCCTATCTGCTCATTTCTTCAGCCTGTCCATGTCCTTCTGAATAGCAGCATAACCATATGGCATTATCAACCATTCTGCCTAGTTTTGGATTTTCTGCAGACTTTCTGAGTGTCCACTATCCCATCATCCTGGTTGGTTGTTAATGAAGAGTTAAGCAGTATTTGTCCCAATATAATGTACCCTGAAGCTGATTACTAATGAATAGCCTCCAGTTGTACTTTGTGCCCCTACTTGCTACCATTTGAGTTTAGCAGTTGAGCTAGATTTCATTCCACCTAATTGTCCAGTTATCTAGTCTGTTCCTTATGAGGATGTTATGGTTTTATAATATTATTAATCTAGCACCTTCATTTTTTTTACCATGTGACTGTGAGACCAGAAATAACCCAGCTGGTAGTTAGATCAGTTAAATAAAAGTGATGATGATGATCTTATATAAAAAGAACCCCCTTACTGCAAAGCTCAAAGCACTGTAGTAGTTTTATTAAAACTGCAATTAATGCCAAGTCAATGTGTAATAAAAAATCTACTTCATTAAAATAGCAACAGTTTAGTTACATTTATATATACAATATAAAATAAAATTTATAGCATGCAATATGTAATATATATTTCATAACATAATTATATATAGTCTATTATATAATATGCATATTTTAAACATATTAAAAATAAGGCAAATCTCATGGGTAAATATCAATGTGAAAACTGGTGAAAAGGAAAAAACGTCACTGTGCCTTGGGCCTGTCACCCACATAATGTATTCAATCAATTACAGGATTGCTTTCTATTTCTATTCTGAAGTGCTTTCACCTGCATTGCCACTGAGTAACTTGAAATTGCATGAGTAAATCTGACAGTGTGATATATAGAGCACAGTAGAACATCCATTCCAAGATGAACCACTCTAGGGGCCCAATCCAAAATACAGTGCAATCAGCAGAAGGACTCCTGAAGCTTTTGAATTGGACTTTTTTGAGCTATTTTGTCTTTAATATGTGATGTTATGATTTGGTGACAGAGGAGAAATTACTTCTTCCTTTGAACATTTTTTTTTCATTGTAGGTGGTACCACAGAGCATTTTTCATTTGGGTCAGGGATTGACTTCAGCAGTTTTATTTTTACTGTGTGCACAATTTTCCATAGAACTCCAATATCTCTAGAGTAAAAAAAAAATTACACAAGTAGTTAGAACTATGTGAAATTCAGCACTTTCTAGTCAGACATTAGTGCCAAATCTTTTATATTGTTGAATACACAACAATAACATTTTCTAAGTATTTTAAGTTGCTAGTCTAATGTAAATAAATGAATGAATAAATAAATAGAAAAAAAATCTGATCAAACAAAGGCCTATGAATTTCCCATGGTTTTCTTATAGATATATAGTTATAATCTCCTAAACAAAAAATCAGTTACTTAGACATAATGTTAAATAGATCTAGCCCACATTTGAGATTAAAAATTAAAATTTTGCAGTTTAATTGCTGGATTTTTTCTTCAACTAACAGTCAAGCAGTACTTCTTTTGGCATTTCCGTATCTAATTTTCCAAGAGTAAGAAACTCTACAGGCCTTACTGGCAGTACACTAGATTGAACTGAAAACAGTCATTGGTGTAAGATAAAAAACTCTGTTCACCAAGTCCTAATCTAGGAAATCTAACACTCATGAAACTTTGACAAAATACTATCAACTAGAAACAAAACTCTGCACAGAGTTGCCATGTCTCAAAGAGTCTGTCCTTCCTTCAAATACCAAGTACATTTCCCTCCCCTCCTTTTCACCTCTTTCTTCCCATAGTGAGTGAATGTTCTTAAACACTTACTCCTTAGAACATATTGCCTCTCGTGCCTTCTCCATACCTAAAGTTTCACACTGGCGAGAAGGTTTTCAATTCTGAGTGCACAGTAGTGCTCTACTCAAGTGTGGCTGTGTCTTACAGCACTCAGAAGCCATTCAGATACTCAGATATTTTAATGAAAATATGCCTAATGTGGTCAGATTTTATAAAGAGAAAAAAGGCTGAAATTCCTTTTAGGGAATGATGTTGTGAAGCACACATTACCATGAAGTTACATAAGGAATCAAAAGATCTCAATCAGTAGCTGATATATAGGTAAGCTCAAGCTGTCATTGACGACAATTGAAATATGTTGACTGTTTTCTTCACTGACTTAAGCAAACTTAAACTGAATAAATGTGCAATTTGATACGTTAAGGTTGTACAGATAAAACTTATTTTAAAAAATCAGCTAAAATATCATAAATCACCTAAAATGATGGTCCTAATTCCGTTAACCCATGAAAGTCTACAGAAAAATAACACAACCTATGACCATACAAAATGGGAAACACCTTTAATTTTAGCTTCATTACCCAAGGCTAAATGATTAATAACTTAAGAGTAATGGAAAAAATCAATTTAGTTCTCATCATGTTTTCTAAAACAAATTGCTATTTCCTGCTGATTCTCCTAGCATTTCTGACACTCTGATTTTTATTTTTTTTCCTTTTTTAGGAGTCTGAAATGTGTTTTAACATCAGTTTTCTTGGAAGATCTCTTTCCTTCAGTTACCCTTTGCTTTTCTATGTTGCTTCTGCCAAATGAATATCACCACTAATATTTCAAAAGCCACTTTTAGTGTCACTCTACTGTGCATCTTAATTCATTTAATTTTTCCATTAACTGCAACAATCATGGACTAAATGTAGTGTTTTATGCTTTTTATATTCCAAACCCAATGTGTTTTCTATGCATGTTCTGGCAGGAGTTGAGGCATTGGATGTGGTATCTGCCAAAGACTTAATAAGATTTGAGCTCAATTTTTAAGTTGTTCTAATGATTTGATGCTGTGATACTGAGAGGGCTGTCTAGTACAATGAAAATGTTTACTAATTATTTATTTGAAGCATCATTAGATTCACTGATTCACTGCCATGATCTGGAGAAATTTGTTCAGGTGTTAATTTCATTTTGGATCATGTCTTTTTTAGTCTCCTAGTCAAACTACATTTTAGAGACTCACTTTGTCTGAATGAACAAAAAAACACAAAAGTAGGTATAAAGCAATGCAAGTAGCAAGACTAGAAAGAATTTTTGTGCATATAAGCACATATAAGTTCAACATTTTGATTGCATTTCACAGTAAAATGTGTGACAAAGGAAAAAAAAAAGAGCTGTTAACAAAAATAATTCATTAAAATAATTAATTCATGAAAATATTTGGTTCATTTCTGAAAAGAAAAAGAGTTTTACCTGAACACTTACTCAGAAATAAACTGTATAGGAATTTATTTGAAGCTTAAAATAAAGTATTTTAAAAAAAGAAAGACATCTCCTTCTTAAATCCAGATTCAGTGAAGTACTTAATCCTTTGCATAATTTTCAGCTCATGATTAGTTCTGCTGTAGTTTAATGATTGCAGAATTATATGACTGAAGTTTAAACACAGGATTATGTGTATTTTTGGTGAATATAAATCCATCTTTCTGTTTTTTATTTTAAAATAATACCCTAGTAAGACTTTAGTACTAAAGTACAACTTTAATCTTACTCTTCTTTTACAGCAAATTAGGAAGTTTTTAATCATGTTTCTCCACAGAATTTTAGTCCTTTTAAAATGAAACTTCCTAAAATATATTTCTCATGAACTACCAAACCCATCCGTCTTCATGGTACAGTGATATATCACTGTATTTTCTAAAAGAAGTTAAAAAACAAATAGAGTGTACATACGCTCAAAATAATTTGTGGGATTGGTAGAGAAGCACTTTTCATAAACTGAACTGTACTGCAAATGAATTTTCTTAAACCATTCTAAATGAATAGCTAAAGAAAATATGGTATTTTGGAAATCATTTTCCACAAAATACTCCATGGAAGGAAGAAAAGTATATCATCTTTCATCTTATTTTTTTATATATAATTTTTTTCTTCAAATATCTTGATATGGAGTTTACAAAATAATCATTCTTATTTTTAAGCAGGTAACTATCAAGGGGATAGTGAAATTCCTTACAAATTTTTTTATTTAAGACTATAACTTAGAAATTATATCTGGGGTTTTTTTTGGGGGGGGATATTTTGTTGGGTTTTTTGTTTGTTTGTTTGTTTTGTTTTTTTTTTTGTTTTTTCAAACAAAGAACCCATATTCCTCATGCTCTAATTATTTTAATGAAGATTTTTCCATTACTACCTGTCTTGCATTTCTGTTTTTCATTTTCAATCACTTTATCTTGCGAAAAAGATTTCTTATCTGTTGTTGCACTTATACAACCTAATAAACTTGTTCATTTGTAACCTTTAGATTGATTTTCTTCTCTGTTGATTTTTTATAAAGGTATAGGACTATGTAGATACAGCTTAGACAGATACAGCTGAAAATTTCTGTGGCTTGGTTGTTCGTATTTTTTAGGCTAAACCACTAATGCTGCAAAGCAAAAGGAATAAAAATAAGAAATTTCCTTTAAAATGTATATCCCCCCAGAAGAAGAGTCACAGTAGCTTTATTTTTAAAATGCAGGTAGTGAAAAAATGTGGGATAAATGAAGAGGTCTGCTTCCATCATAGTTTATAAATTTCACATCAAACAACCAGAAGATAGAAATTATCAGGAAATTAGTTCTGTGTTTTTCACTTCCTTAATAGAAGCTGAATTTGAAAATAGGAAATATGGCTTTGAACCTTCTTGAGCTGAAAACAAGACAGATCTTACACTTTCAACTTTCCAAGTGTGTTCAAAACCTCTGAGTTATTATGTAAAATGTAGGTGCCATGAACATTGACATAATGTTTCTTTCAACACCCTTATTTTGAAACAGATTAAAAAAACAAGCTCAAACTGTGTTCCATTCCTTGAAATCCTAATTTGAAAAAATTGTGTCTGTGTAATCCTGATTTGGGCACTTAAGTGCAATGTGGTTTTGAGACTGTACTGCAAAGGGTCAAAATTCTTTACACCTACTGTGCAGTAAAGCCACGAATGAAGCTTCAGGTTTTCCATTGCTATTTATGGACCAAACAAATAATGAGATGCCTGAAAGTGCCTAAGCCTTTTATTGGATCTCATTGCTGAGGACCTTTTGAAGATGACATTTTGTATCAAAAAGTTGTTTGATTGTGTCCCTGGTACATAAGGAAATTTTCTCCAAACTTCTAGTCTCTTTCAGTCTTGCATGGAAATATTTTTGTATCAGATAAAAGGTTTGTGTCTCTTATTGAGAAAGGTCTTTCTCCACTGTCACTGCCCTCCCCCCACCCCTCCATCCCAACCAAGTATCAAAGGTCATTAATTGTAAAATTTTCCTGAAGTTAAAGTTTAGAACAGTAGTAGTCACTAGTACTTTTCCCTTCAATCTTTAGAAATAATTTTTTTTCTCCTTGAAAACAACATACAAACACAAAAAGCCTTTAATGACAACTTCTTCTGGAAGCAACTCAGGCAATACATGGTTGAAGAGCATCCTGTAAGCAGCTTCTCTGTAGCGAGAGACCAGCAACAGCACTGCCAAGGGTTGCCATAAAACACTACAGAATTCATAGTATTCAGACCCCCTTTAAAGATGTTGTCAGTGCTGAACACAAAGCCCAGGCTAATACTGGGTTTTATCCCAAACTGTGAGATTTTTAACAAGAAAATCACTATGATGCCTAGTGCTTGGAATAATGAAATGGTGATGCTGAGTCTAAATAACCAAAGTGCTTTCTATTCTATCTCCTAATGTTACTCTTCTGTTGTTAATGCCAGTGACAACCTAAAAGATTAATAGCTATTAATAGTCCTTTTTTTTTTTTTTCTGTACAGCTGTGCTTTAAGTCCTAAATTCATACTTATGTTGGAAAACAATTTTTTTTTTAAAGTTACATTTGTAGGAAGCTGGAGTAGAATTACAAACAAAAAATACCTATAATTCATTTATTTAGTATACATGTTTTGTTTCAAAACATGTTGAATTCATTATAGAAGGGGAAAAAAACCCCCAACAAAACAAAACAAAAACAAAACAAAAAATATCTTCAGGGAAGGTATGCCTATGTTACAGTATAGCTGATAGGAGAAAAACCTGAACAAGTTCAAATCCTGCTAGCAACAAGATTAGGAGCATGTGTAGTATGGACTAGCAAATTAAACAGCTCTTAGTAAGTTCACTGCTATGTCTGTAGTGCTACAAAGCACTTTAGTTAAGTAGCTGAATGATAACCTATTTTCATCTATACAACACCATTGTCACAGCAGGGGAATAATCAGAGAACTGATTTATTATGCAGGCATGTTTCCATTTTGAGACCTATGCAGTTATCAAAATGGAAACATTCTCACAGAATAAATCAACTTTGTGTGCAAAGGAACTGCCTACTAATAATTTCTGTAACTACTCATGCTTTCTAATAGGCACTATTATTCCACTGCTATAGAAATCTAGGTTAATATTATTAAAAAAGATATTAAGAAAATACACTGTTCAGTTTCTAATTTTAGTCTTAATTCACAGAATCACAGAATATTCTAAGTTGCAAGGGACTCACAAGGATCAAGTCCAATTCTCAGGGGATTGGCTTGGTATTATTAACATCAGGCTCTAACCAACTGAGTTAATCATAGGGTCTTTTTTTGGCTAATGTTACTTAATTGGGTTTATTTTCCAAGAATATTACTCTAAGTGGTCTTAGAAGAAGAAAAAAATTAAAAAAAAAAAAAAAGATACTTTTAGGAAATGTTGCAGGCCCTGCTTAAATGTGAGATCTTAACAGTTTAAGTTGTTTTGTGCAGGTAGTTTCCAGTTTCTAGAATAGCTACAGTGATTCATCCAAGGTTTCATCCATATGGATTCTTTTGCAGAGGAAAGATCTGCAGGCAGATGTTATCATCACTGATAATTCCAGTAATGCAGATTTTGAAAGATATACTAATCCAAACAGAAACATGCCAGGTAACCTCTTTTTCCAACTAGAAATAAAAATCAGATATTAACATTCAACAAAACACATAATAGATGACTAATTTTTTAAAGCACTGCACCAGAGGAAACTGCATAGGAATTGATAGCAAATGGACATATACCTTTCCAGGTGTAGAAAATAAAGTGTAAGGCAAGAACTTTTAATACTTTAATAGCAAAATGCCATGAGTTTGATTACTTATTGTTTTAAGCACATAGTCTATGCTGATTTCTGAACATTTCACTGCAAGTAGAATTTCAGTAGCTGCTGAATGTTAAGCTACTTAATATAGAAATACCCACTTATTACGTCCATATTCAGTGTCTCTTGGAATGTGGCCATCTATAAAAACGTTTCGAGCAGTCAATAGATTTTATTGGTGATTTTTTGGACTTGAGAATCTATACACATAAAGGAGAAACAAACAAACAAAATAAATAAATGAGAAGAAAAAAGGAATAAGGGGTGCTAGAACTGAAAACAAAAAATGCAAGTAATATTGAAATGCAAAAAGAAAATAAATCAATGTTACTAATATTTTAAGCAGTTGTTATTATGTTCACTTATAAGGGTAGTTCACTTTATCTATTTGACAGATAAATGACTAGTGACATTTAACTATGGTTTGATCCCCAGACTGAGACTTTTAAAAGAACCTCTGACAAGTATCTAGTTCCCCTTCAATTCACTGAAGTTTGATGGATTCATTTAAAATATTGCACGTTACCCTGGTAATCCATCGCCAGTCTTGAGGCCTGTGTAATACAAGCTAAAATAACCTCCTGATGTTTTCTGATTTTCCAGTCCAGCTGTCCTTGCTGGGCATAATGGGCATAAAACACCATTTCCTCAAACCTCTACCTCTGTCATTTTCATGCCCAGTTTCTATGATAGACACACCATACTGTGCAGGAAACACTCCTAAACCATAACACAGACATTATCTTACCTTCTTGAAAAGCAGTGCCAACAGAAGAGCACCACAAAGATGCACAAAAAAAGCTGAATTCTTATTCTGTTGGTGCGGCTTCTTCATTTTGTGCTTGTGTTCTCATTGGCACAATGGGTTTCTGAGCCTCTATTGGAATCTGACTGTATCATTAAGTAGTTTTTAAAAACCAGAAATGCCAAAAAAAGATAGGTACTTATTTACACATAAACATTCCCTAGAAATGGTTTCTGAAAACCACTACACACAACACCTGACAGGTGTGTTCTGGTATATATTTAGGGAAAAAATTAAGATTTACTTCACTTACATGAAACAGATTGTTAGCTGGGCTTTGATAAGAGATACGAATTTAAATTAAACTACTTTGAACAAAATAGGAAGCATAATGAAAAACTCTTTTCAACTTTGAGATTTACTTTGTTTTTCCTATTAGACAATCATCCACTCTATTAAATATTCTGCATTTTCCTCTCCATTCTCCATTTTTTTATGTTGTGGGTTTTGCTTCTAGGGTTTAGGGGGCTTTGTGTTTGGGTTTTTTTGTTTGTTTGTTTGCCTGTTTTCTTTTCTGTGTGTGTGCTTTGTTTTTGTCTTCCTTAACTCTGACACTCCTCAATTTATCTCCTGGAAAACACCCTTTTTTTTTGGCTACCACTGTATTTTCCTGACTATTCCTATTATTCTTAATGGATAGCTCTGTCTCCTATTGCTTCAGGTTTTTGCATTCTCATGTATTTTAATTGATGTATTTTTATTCAAGGTACTATTAAAATATATTTGTTGCATCTGTGTGGTTGGGACAAACTTTACCTTCCCTATTAATTGATGTATCTCAGTAGTAAAAAAAGTAAGCTAATCAAGAAGGCAGATATGTCATAAGAAAGTATTTTACTTACTTACTGTAAAATTTATTTACTCTAAGGATTAATCATCTTCCTTTAGTGAATGCTATAGGAATACATTGACTAATTTTTAATTGAGTACTGAATTTTCTTATTTCCCTTCATCCTCTTATATTTTTTCTTGAGAAAAAGATAGTATTTTTTTCAACAGTTTTCCCTATGACAGTTATTACTTTCTAAAATTTTTTGAATAGTTGCTCCCTTGGAAGACATTTTGACAAACCATATTCTTTAAAATAATTTCTGGAATCCTACCATGTCCACATGGCTGTCGTATATTGTGCTTTGCTTTTTTTTTCCTTTTTTTTTTT
>VXAU01000854.1:42961-54411 GCA_013399695.1 Formicarius rufipectus | reverse complement strand
ACATGTTCTTTATTCCTCTCCTCCAAGTTCAGAGAGGACATTTCATTTTAGGATGAGCTTTGAATTAGTTAGCCCTTAAAGGAGAATCTAGTAGGAACATATGTATCACTGGTAAATCCTATAGTTTTTAGTAAGTGCCTCTTGCTCTCTAGAGGAAATTGCATTCCTTGTGTCTCTTTTAAGCTTGTTTGTTTCTGCAAGCTTTCAGTCTGCAGGTAAAATATTGAAGCCTTAAGGTGTCTACTGTTTTGTTCTCTTTCAAAAGTTTTGTTTCAACTCTCTGTTTTGAAACATATTAAAGGAGAAATTTGTTTCCAAGATGTTCTGACCTTAATGTTTTCTAAATCCTGAAAAACATTTTAATGTTACAGAATATATTTATAGGGATGCTTTAATTAAGCAAAATCCCAATTGTTTACATTAAAAAATATATTTCTTTGTCCTCTTTAAAAAGAAAGAAAATTAAAACCAAAGTGTTAATAATTCCATAATTGTTAAGAATTCATAAAAGGTTAAGACAAATATGTGGACTCCTATCAGAAATGTCTTTCTGTCAATAGCATAGCAGTTTTCCATAGCCACACTGACATTTTTCTGTTTCTACTTACAAAGCTTAAATGAAAGATGACATTTGCAGTTTCTTTTTGATGTCTTTAACACACATATCATATAAACTGCTGTTCTTTTTGATGCTGCAGCTTTTCTTTTCCAGTGGAAAAATTATGGGAGACAGCAGGGAGCCTACAGCAGAAAAGCATAGCAGAGAAATCGGCAAAGAGGTGTAACAGGAATTGTAGCAAGTTGCAAATGCCTTTCATGGGGGAAAAAAAAAGGGTAATAAATGTGAACTGGAGAAAAGATAAAAGGTGGATGTGCTGTAGTTTCTGAATCCTGGCAACAAGGAAAATCAAGTAAGTGATTTGTTTGGTATTTTTCTAAGGTGAGCAGTGCTCAGAAAAGCAAACTACAGTGCATGGGGCAAGAACTAGGACTGCGAAAGAGTGGAAGAAGATGGGGGACTTTCTCTTTACAGTCCATTGTCTCCCTGGCTCTCTAAATAGTATACAAGCAGGAACAAGTGTTGGGAAGAGGTACCAAATAGAAGATAATGAGAAAAGAGTCAGGAACATGAAAAAAACAAACAAACAAACCAAAAAAAAAAAAAAAAAAAAAACCAAAAAAAAAAAACCAAAAAAAACCCAACAAGACTTTGCATGTGTTTGTTACTTTGTGCAGAAGATTGTTGGTTTAACATCTGCTATAGCACTCAGTGCTACAAAACTGTCTTCCTAGGGCTTTCAAATGCAGGGTCTGTATAGGTTATTCCTGATATTCTGCAGTTAAGTGTCCCACAGTTAAGCCAAGTGCTGATTTACCTTATAAGACCCTCTGAGACTGAATCAAGTTATTAAAGCAAAACTCAGTGTCCACTCTTTTTAAGTGAGGATATATGGTAACTAGTTAGATCTTTTAGAGCAAAACAGAATAGGGAGTCCATAATGAGATGTTAAGTTTATTTTTGGTAGAAATTGTAGAGCTCTCAGGCTGTTCAAAAATTAGATCCTTCTCCATGTCCCAGGAATGCTTGCCTATGAAAGACAAACATCATGATACTGACTTACAAAAGAGAGGATGTTTAAAAATATCTGTGTACTACTTGTCTATTTAAAAATTACTGGATTTATATTGACTTGTGATTCCACTACAGCCAGGCTTCTCATTTCCTTGAAAGCAGTGACAAAACTACAATGATCACTAGTTTTTTTTTCATGTTTGTTTAAATATATCTCTTCACAAAGGCATTGATCTCAAAACTTTGGTTATTTTTGTTTTTGTTTTTTAAGTAAGCAAAGCAATGAAAGAAAATGGAGAATAGAAGAACAGAGTGGAAGGTAAATTTGTTTTCAGCTTATGAATTGACTTAGAAATTTTCAATATTAATTAATTTCCCTTTCTTTCCCCACTATACTTCTATTTTAGCCAGCTCTTCTGTGGAGAATCATAGAATGGTTTGGGTTGGAAGAGACCTTAAAGATGATCTAGTTCCTACACATCCCTGCTGTGGGCACCTTCCATGAGACATGGTTGCTCAGAGCCCCATAGAGCCTGTTCTTGAGTAGTTCTAGGGTTGAATTATCTACAACTTCTCTGGATAACTTGTTCCAGTGCCTCACTGCCCTCATGGTAAAGATTTGTTTCCTCATATCTAATCTAAACCCAGTCGCTTATGCTTTATTCCATTCTCCCTTATCCTGCCACTGCAGACTCCTGTAAAAAGTCCCTCTCCATCTTTCTCACAGGCGTCCTTCAGGCCTGGAAAGGCAGACTTAAATCACCCCAAAGCCTTCTCTTTTCTAGATTGAACAAACTGGATTCTCTCACTGTTCTCATAGGAGAGAGATTCCATCCCTCTAATCATCTTGGTGGCCCTCCTCTGGACTTGCTCCAACAGGACAATGTCCTTTCTGTGCTGGGAACTCCAGAGCTGGATACAGTACTCAAGGTGGGATCTCACCAGAGCTGAATAAAATCAGGACACAGACTTCATATCTGCCCCACACTTTATAAACTTTATTCTAGACTACTGAATCATTCTACTTAAAGCTACCTTTTGAAAATGACAGGGCAAATTAATCTGTGGAGTTCTGGAAATTAAAATCTGTTTGCCTTTTTTCTTTAAAGAAAGCTACAGGGACTGATTATTGAATTTTCTATGTACATGTCTGTATGGGTAAATCACTGCCTAACTGTACGGTTAAGCCAGTAAACCTTGGCTGTTTTAAATTGCCTTGGAAATCCTTAAAACTGGTAAAGTCTGTCCCACCTAATATGCTTGATGCCTCATTCAGCATGGTGTGCCACGTAAGACATTGGACTGTGAGGCAGAAATGGATTTCTGAGTGCAATAAGAAACATCTGAGCAACAGTGGCTTCTTGAACAGTCTCTGCTATCATTTGCAACCACTCCTTTTCCATAAAAAACATTGCCAAAGATACCTTCAATGAATTGCAAGCAAATGACTGCTGGAGTAGACAAGAGTTCACCCAGTCAGATACAACTAATGGATGACTGGACAACTCTGTTGTCAGTTGCCATTTACAGTTGATGTACTATTCATGGCTGCTTGATAATTTGCACACTACTGTAGGAGGAAGGAGCTACCAAGCCTGGAGAGACAATGTCTAACAGTGAACCCTCATCAATGGAGAGACAAGTGTGTGAAGAGGGCTGGACTGTTTTTCACTATAATGGACTTCGTGTTTGGGGTTTTGTTAAGGATTTTGCAGTTAATATATAATTCCCTATATGTTCTATTGTAGTTGCTGGAAAATTCCTTCTTCCCTCATGGCCTCAAATCCTGCTCTGTGATTTGGTTTTTTTTTGGTTTTTTGGGGGTTTTTTTAACTGCATTACAGTGTATTCCATATATGGTTATTCCAACCCTTTGTTTACCATGCTCCTCCCATGCTCTGCCCTAACTCCACCCTGGTTCCGCCCCCTTCTGGAAAGTTCTAGCTGGACCCCATAAAAAATGGAAGCCATTTTAATAATTTGCTATTTCTGCCTCACACCTCCAAAATGTGCCTTCTCCTTTCCTGACCCAATGTCAGAGTTGCAGATGATGCCCAGCACGGGGCAGGCCTGAGGATTTCCAGCATCCAGAGGACTACCTGCTCCCTCGGGAAAAGTGTGGGGGATCAGTGGACTCCCAGCTCCAGTGGCTTCCTCAGCTGAACTGGAGACTTTTTTTGTACCCATCCTTCTAAGACAGGACAAAGAGTTGAGCAGCTGAGCAGTGATTTTCCTCCCTAAAATCCCCCATCTCTACCCTGAAATTAAAAGTTAAAAATCTAAAAATGGGAGCCTGGTTAACAAAAAATGAAGAGGACTTATACAGGTACTTAAAAGGTTTTATCTAACAACATGGGCATCCTATAGATAAAGCCTCCATGAAATAATTAGCTGGATGGATCTAAAAACACCACCAAAATGTCCCAGAGAATTTAACATATGAAGAGTGGGACAGACTAGGGGCTTCTTTGTGGAGGACAATACCTAAAGCAGACAATGAAGCAGCCAAAACTACAATAGCTTAGAGGCTAATTCTCAATATTTTAAAGCAATAGAGAGGAAATTGTTATCAGAAAGGACAGGGAATAGCGGTCGATGCATGGTTTTGGTGTCGGGTCAAGATCAGTACAGAGATTCCCCTGAATCACCACATTTGGGAACACAAAATGGCATTGGAACCTCCTGTCAGCCCTCTCTGCACACCCCTGACTGCCATTTGGGGAGCAGTGCACACTGTGGTCCTCAAAATGACTGTAGTTTGGACCTTGCTTTGCAAAATGGCTGCACCAGCCAAGGTCATTCATAAAATGGCACCTTGGCTCCACCTCATTCTGCTGGACAAGCTCCACCTACTTCCCCACCCACTGGAAGTTGATGTAATCCAAAATGGTGACAGCCGACAACATCTGGTTTATAGATCACAACATCCAGTCCAAGATGGCCATGCCCATGAGGACCCTGCCAACAGTTCCCACCAGTTACAACTAATGTGAAGACCAAACAGCAACACTGAAATGGAATATGACAGCCAATGGGTGTCACCTCAGAAACAAGCAGAGATGGCTAAGTATCTAGAATTTTTAAAGAATTTTCCTGGGGTTTATGATAATGGCAATCCACCAATATGGGAACCAGTCCCATATCCCATGCTAAAGAATGTTAAAAGGCCCATCACTGAATATGACCTAAGTGTTCCTTTCACCATGGGGCTTATAGACTATTAGCTGCTTATGTCCTAACACCATCGGACATTCAATCCATTGTTAAATCACTGTTTACTGCCATGCAATTTTCTATGTTTGAGACTGAATGGAAGGCCCTAATTAAGAGACAAGCAGAGGATTTCTTTTCCCCAGCAGGATACCCGTTATTAATACCATAAACATATTATTTGGTGAGGATCCTTTCATATCTAATCAAACCCAAAACACGAAGTCCATTATAGTGAAAAACAGTCCAGTCCTCTTCACACATTTCTCTCTCCATCCATGAAGGTTCATTGTCAGACATTGTCTCTCCAATCTTGGTAACTCCTTCCTCCTACACCCTACAGCAGGAGGTAGGGATGCTGACATGTTAAAGATCTGAATCAGGGCCTGGGCAAAGGTATTGGAGGCACATTCTGTGTGATCTGATTACTGATGATGTTTAGATTTGCTTCAGTAACTTGCTATTCATATGTATATATCTAAGTTGATGTAAGCTAATAACCAAGGCTCTTCAGTCGACCTATTTAGTTTTGTCTAGTATCTCTAAATACAGAAAATCAATGAGAACATCATGAGATGTGGATGCTGTGGCTATCTTGTTCAGCAGTTTTCTCATAAATATTCAGTAGAGAATGCAGGTTGCTGCTCAAGTCTTTAACGTGAAACCTGTTCTGTCAGGATACCCAGCTAAGGTTAGTTAAGGTTCATAAAGCCAATTTCCCAAGATGTAAGGAAGAAAATAAATTCTTCTTTTTTTTTTAAACATCCATTCTTGTTACAGTCTAGGAAGAAATGTAGTTGATTATTTTCTTGAACCTTGTTTTCTTTTCATACTTGTGAATATCTCTGTTTTGTACGTGGTTATCTTAAAGGAATAACCGTAATCAACCCATCAAGAAAAGAAAGTCAAAAGTATTAATCCACAAAGATTTATTTTATTTTTTTTTTAATCTAAGAAAATCAGAATGCAGCAGGAGACTCCCCGTAGAGCTGGGCTTACTCACCCAGTTTGTTGTAAAGTGCAAGATGTATAATGACTGATCCAATGAGATTTTGCATTTGTCAACACAAGGATCCACCAGCACCAAGTGAACTTGGTTCTTTAGTGGGGATCTACTAAATTAAGTAAATTTGGGAAACAGATTATTTTCAGATGACTAACAGGAAAACTGAAGGATAGCCTTGCTTCTGCTACTGCAGCTCCTGTGCTCCAGAAGAGGACCAAGTTTTCAGAATGGACTACTAACAAGGAGGCTTTCCAATGAGATCCACACTCCCATTGAGGTCAATGTCCTCTTGCACCGAAGGTAAACAGAAGAGTGGCCACAAGGTGGTAGTAAGGGGAAATTAAGTGCTACATATGCACACAGGAATTTTTGACATCCAGTAGCACTGAAATAATAACTTTCATACTAGACACAAAAGTAATGAACACATGAAGATGTCTATTCAGGAATCTAGATGAATAAACAGTAATTATTGTCTGTGTTGGTACCAATAACATAGTAATTGCAAAGAGGTAGGAAAGGTGTTTAGGATTTTAACCTGACTGCTTAGCAGAGACCATGGTCCATGATGTCCATAGGTTCATCCATGCTTTTTATCTCAAGTGTCAGACAGAGACTTGAAGTCTTAAAGTTTGGATGAGATACAAATGATAAACCGTAATGGTATAAAGAGAAGCACATGATATAAAGATGATAATTGCTTATATTTGGAACTGAGGAAGTTTTCTGTGTGAGAGGAAACTGTATAAGAAGGATGAGCTACGTTTTATCATAAGTCAAACAGATGATACTGTATTAAAAAAGTTACAGAAGAATATTGAAATTTAGAAATTGGAAGCAAGCTTAGAGATACAGAAGATCACCTGGTTTAAACCAGGTGTGAATGTAAGGATGTGAGTCTTTTGATATGAACAATTTCCAATGCACTCCTAAATGATCTGGGTGCAAAAGATAATGGAGGTAAATTAGTTCACCTACAATGCCAATTGATTCATAGAAGTAGTATTAAGTGATGGAGTGAGTGTAAAATCTTTGAAGTATTTTTACAGCAGCCTAAATTCTGAAAAAGTAAGGTAATTAGAACATATGACATTAATTGATGCCTGCAAGCAACCATTTTAAAGAGAGGAAATTCAACGGAACATAAGGTTACCAGGCTACCAACTTTACAGGAATCAAATAAGTTTACACTGAGAGGAGGCTGAAAGGCACTGTGTGTGTAAAATTGTGTGAAGTGTAACAGGACAAATTATAAATTAAAAGAGAAGTACTGTGGAATCCTTGTGAACAGAATTTCCAGATTCTAATAATGACTGTATTGATTATATTGTTTATACCATATTTAGGAAACATAATGAACACAAGGTTAAACAAAATTAGTCACATTGCAATTTTAAGGAAGATAGAATAGTGAGAAATTTAAACTACTACATACAGATCAATTCCATTTCTAAATGCAATAATTGGCTGCTTTTGAGACAAACTACTTGTACAACAAGAAAATAAGCCATTCGGGTTTACATTGAGTGTTGCTTGACACTGTTCTGAGCTGCTATGTAGTAGTTACTATAGTACAGTTAGATTTAATATTGTAACAGGAGGGAATAGGCAAAACAAAAAGGGTGCATGCATATTAAATTTTAAGAGCTGGAATTATATGAAAATGAGTAAAAATGTAAAAATCAAACAAGAAGCAGCAATGCAATAAAATGCAATCAGTCTGGAGGCAGTTAGTTAAAAGTCCCCTTTAGTAGAAGACCAAGTAAGTTAAGGTGCAACAACAAAAACAAACAAACAAAAACACACACACCAAAAAAAAAAAAAAAAAAAAAAAAAAAAAAAAAACCTCCTGAAAAGTTAACCTTAAAAAATGTGCCATGTTGAGCTCATATGAAGAAGTTCTTTAAATACTTCAAAACTGAGGAACCAGTCAGGTGGTTGGTGCTATTACTTGGTGGCAAAAGAGTCAGAGAAGCAGCAGAGAAGTAACATGAATTCTTAGCATTGGCCTTTGTTGCTGAAGGTATTGGAGAGGTTCCCAATGACCCATCTTTTTTAACAGACAGAACAGAGAAGCTAGCTCAATTTCAAGTAAATATATGGGTTATATTAGATCTGATAGACAATTTGCATCCAGTAAAGCTAGGATGGTATTCAATAGAGAACCCTGAAGGAATTCAGATATGAAATTGTTGACCTTGGTCTGCAGCCCAACATTACAAAGAGGAGGTGTGTGAGAGGAGCAGAATATTGCCACTGCAATCCTACCTGCTACAGGCTCTGTCAGATACAGAGCAATGAAGCTGGTGTGTTCCTCTGATAAGGTGGCAGAAAATGTAACAACAAATACAAGACCATGAACAAATGTTGTCTGGGAGTCATCATGGTTTCTGTAGAGGGAGAACCTGGCTCACTAATGATCTACGTAACACTTCTCTGAATGTGGTATTGTGTGCATAAAGAAAATGAAGTGGATATAAAGAAGGAAGTAAATTATCATGGTATGACTAACAGCCTAGGAGTGTAATGTGATTCAATGAATAAACTCTGCGTTGGAAGAATAATCAGTGGAGGTGGTCAAGGATGACATGCAGAGTATGATGCAAAGAAGATGACTTTTGCCTTCAATCAAAAGGGGCCAGAGAGTGAGGTTTTGTTTTAAATAGACACCAATTAAGTGGATTAACTGGAGGTGTGAATGACTACCTGAGTTAATCAGACCAGAACAGAGGAGTGAATTTGTAGCTCAGCCCAACACAGAGTGCAAAAACTAGGAAGAAAGATGGGAGAAAGAGTGCTGACCTGCTTTCAGCCTGTATGTATTCCTTTGCAGTTACTTCAGAAGAGACAGGCAAAGTAAGAGAGAAGGAGGAATGGCTCTGTCTGTCAGGGAGTCTCTTGACTCTCTAGAACTTGAGGTTACGTTAGTGACAATAATGTTGAGTGTCTTTGTGTAAGAATCAGAGGAAGGATAATAAGGCCAACATTCTGGTGGGAGTCTGTTACAGACCATCCAACCAGGATGAAGAAGTCAATGAATTACCCTGTAAGCAGCAGCTAGATGTTTCAAGATCAACAGCCCTGGTTCTTGTGGGAGACTTTAAGCTGCCACATGTCTGCTGGGAACTCAACATAGCAGAGAAGAGACAGTTTAGGAGGTTTTGTAGCTTCTTATTGCAGTTGGTGAGTAAGCCTACCAGGAGTGGGGTGCCGCTAAACCTGCTGTTTACAAACAGGGAAAGAACAGTGCGAGATGTGGTCATCAGAGGCCATCTGGAGTACAGTGACAATGAAATGATGTTGATTTTTTTTCAAAACTCCGTGAAACAAGAAGGGATATCAACAAAGCATCTACACGGGACTTCTAGAGACCAGATTTTGTCCTGTTCAGGAGACTGGTTTAGGGAATGTCTGAAGAAACAGACCTTAAAAGGTTCCAGAAAGGATGGATATACTTCAAAAAAGAAATCATGAAGGTGTAGCAATAGGTTGTCTCTGTGTGCTGAAAAAGTAGCTGCAGGGAAGATGACTGGCCTGGCTGGGCAGAGAACTTTTGCAGGAACTTATGGGAAACAAGAGGGTGTTTAATATTTGGAAAAATAGGGTGGCAACCCAGGAAGTGTTTCAGGATGTTGTCTCACGGAGAAGGAAATTTAGAAACGTGAAAACTCAATTAGTACTTAATCTGGCTGCTTCTGTAAAGGATAGTAAAAAGTGTTTTTATAAATGCATTAATAGCAGAAGGATGACCTTGGAAAACCTCCATTCTTTATCGGACACGATGGGGGCAATACAATTACCAAAGATAAGGAAAAGGCTGAGGTACTTAATACCTTCTTTGTCTCAGTTTTCAATAGTAACACAGGTTGTTCTTGGGACACCTGGCCTTCTGAGCTGTTAGACATGGACAAGGAGACAAATAGCACTCCTGTAATTCAGGAGGAAGTAGTTAGTGACCTGCAGAGCCACTTAGATGCTCACAAGTCTGTGAACCAAAGGGAATCCCTCCTAGGGTGATGAAGGAGCTGGTGGAAGAACTCATCAAGCTGCTTTGCGTCATTTATCAACAGTCCTGGCTCACTGGGGAGGTCACAGGTGACTGGAGGTTGACAAGTGTGCTGCCGATCCATAAGAATATCTGGGAAAAGGATCTGGGAAACTGCAGGCCTGTCAGCCTGAGCTCAGTGCCTGACACCTACAGGACAGCTGGGGGATTGTGCCCAGCCAGCATGGATTTAGGAAGCACAGGTCCTACCTGACCAACCTGATCTCCTTTTATAACCAGATGACTCGTCTAGAGAAAGATGTGGATGTGGTCCACCTGGACTACAGCAAGGCCTTTGACACCATCTCCCATAGCATACGCCTGGAAAAGCTGATTAACCTCTTAGGTAAGTTACATGTGCTTCCTTACCTGACTGGTAAGGAAGTCTAAAACAACCTTATAAACTGGGGTTAGATGGGACAGGGGGAAACATGAACTTTTATATGGATGGTTAATCTAGGCAACTTAACTTAGGAGATACCAAACTAAACTAAGTCTAAATTATACCAAACTCAAAACTGGAAGTTATAACACACTGAGGAAATTTTGGATTTACAATTCTGTGAAGCATTTGGCTCCATGTGCTGTATGTTATTCCTACAACAATATGCAAAATTGGGGTGGTTTGAGGGAATAGATGAGATGATAGAAAGTGGCCAGGCCTAAGTCATCTTCCTAAATAGTTATGTCTGTATAGGAGACTGAAGTTGGACTAGTTGTTTACTAGGGTGTGCCTTTGTTTGCTATGGTTTTGCTTATATTCAGATAGTATGCAGTATTTGAACACTGATTTGAGTCTCTTTGTGCAGTCACTGCAGTCCAAACATTGCAATGGTGTTCCTTCATGTCTTTGATGATGAGGTGGAATATGCTTGTCATATCTGAACTGAATGCCGTGCAGGTAGTAAGACATCTTCAGGTTTAGAAACACTGGCACAAAATGTGGGCAATTGGCACTTGTTTTATCACAGTGTAAAACGAGTTCCCATTTGTTATCTGAAGCATAATGATTATCCAAATGTTTCTAGTCAATGCTGAATGCACTAATTTAAATCTGAATAAGTGATCATTTGTACACTTCCTTGGGCAAACAGCATGCATATTTTCCAGTTACTGAAGTTGACTTAATGAGTGGCTACTCAGTTGTGTACTAAGCTGTCAGTACCAATTCCAAGCTGCTTCTCTGGATTAATAATCTTTGTGATATTTCATTAATATTCATTGTTAATTAACACTTATGGAACAGAGAAGGAAATGTGCACTATATAGCATAGGCTTTTTTTTTTGTCATTTCAGCTTCGTTAATTCAACATCATGTCTTTTCATCTATTTTTCATAATGTTCTCCGCCTAAGAACAATACTTGGGAGAATTAATCTCATAGTTGATAAACAGTGTGATAAAAGTTTTGTCAAAGCATCCTAAACAACTGTTCATATCGTCCCATTGTGACAGATATTCAGGAGTTTCCCTGTCTGCTATTCTGTTAAGCTGTTGCACAGCACCCTGGTTTTTCTTGCATTTCTGTCATTAACATTGCTGCTTTTATCAAGGTCTAGGATATATTGTGGCAAAGTTTGAAGGGCAAGATTTTATCTGCTATTATAACCTGAAAAA
>VXAU01000854.1:10422-42944 GCA_013399695.1 Formicarius rufipectus | reverse complement strand
AAAAGGCAAGCTTTCATGTGTACCAGTTCTTCCTGCCATAGGAAATCATATTAGTATTTATAACGATTTTCCTCCTAAGTTTTTATCTACCTATATGTGGGTGAAATACTCAATGAAGAAATAGAGAAAGAAGCAAAAACCAACACAACCTCCCCCATCAAATCCTCAAGATTATCCATTCAAAACATTTTCTTCCTCAAAAACAATTTTCATCTCATATGAATATTAATTTCATTAAAGAAAAACAAAGGTACACCTAAGCATTTGCAGTTCTTGTTGAAAGATCAATAAAAAAGTTCTCTGGAAAGAAAAATAATGTAGAGAAATTAATATTGAGAAAAAAACCCTAAATTACAATATAATATCTATCTTCAAATCTGTGGTGAAGACAAATCCTTCATTAATTTCAGTAATAATAAGAAAACATCAAAATTAAACCTTTTCAAAAATCAGTTTCTTGATTTATTTTTTTTATCCTTAAAATATTGAAGAAAATACACTCTTCTATGAAAAGACAAAATTAGCATAAGTTTTGTTTGTAAGTCGAAATCTGGATAAAAATGTTATGAGGTTTAAATGCAGCATTTCTATTGCACAAAAGGTCAGCTGTTGTTTTGGCTGACATTCTTAATATAGTAATATTTCACAGCTGGTAATTTGCAGCCAGTAATAGCCAGATGGTGCTTTTTCTAAGGTGAATTTAGAACATTTTCAGCAGTTGTAAATGTTAGTCTTACAACAGGAAAATATTACAGAGTATTTTAGAGCTCTGTCTTTCTGGATTCAATAGCATGCTTGATTACAGCCAAGAGACACATTTTACATGGTGGACTGTAATAAGTGACCTATGATAATCAGGCATAATAAAATTGCTTTATTTTTGACCTCTGTCAGATTTAAATTTCAACTCAGAGCTCATTGCTCTCCTGCTCTCCTGAGTATGCTTATTTTGAGATTTTCTGCAATTTTTGTAGCTATTTTGTCAGACTGTGTTTTAAATCACTACCTTATTATGCCAGGTGTCCCTGGTGCATGTGTAAAACATTTTGTGTTACCATACACTAATGTTATGAGGTTTTGGAAAGCTGGAACAGGAGATTAAGGTGTAGATCTGAAAACATGTATATCTTCAATAAATTAGTAAAACCCCTCACATTATTTATTCTTCTACTTTTTCTTTTTTTTTTTTTAAATTTTTTTTGTTTTAGCATATTCATGCAGCAACACGAATTAATCTTAATTTTTAAGGAATATTTGTGAATAGTGAAGTTTTGTTACTATGTTAATTTCCAAGCTTGTAGTGTTTATAATGGAGAATGGAATGGGAAATGTTTTTCACAGATTTCTAACCAGTTGATAGTCCTTTCTGTAAGTTATTTATGATAATGGTTTGATACAATAATCTGTCTTCAGGCTATATGAGCATTAAACCCATTTTAGAGTAAAAGACACCTGAAACTAAGCAACCTCTAATCTCTCTATCCTTTAGGAACCTTTCCAAGATATATAGATATACAAAGATATAATGTTGAAAAGAATAAAGTGAAAGAATGTTGATACTCTTGGATTTCAAGTCAAAAATCCTTGTCCTGGTGGTATGTGTTAGTCTTCAGGGTTTTTGTTTTGTCCAGTGAACAATAAATTTACCAATATTTATTTGTAAATTTTCCCTGCAGTTGAGCTAATGATATGTTCAGTGGCAAGAAGACAGAACACTGGACTACAGGGATCTGGTTGGTTATAGAGTCCAACCTCCCCCAGTTGCTGGCAATGAGCCACATGTATGGTCTCACTTTGTGGGAGAATCCAAATGCAAAGAGAGTAAGTACTGACTTTCAAATGGGCCAGAAGTAAAAACATCAAGCAAAATATCTAAGGGAAGCATTATGAAAATGTTTGGGTTTTGTTTTTTATTTTTTTTTTAGTTTGGTTGTTTTTTTCTGTTTGTTTGGGTGTTTTGTTTTGTTTGTTTTTGTTATTTTTGTTTGTGTGTTTGGTTGGTTGCATTTTTATTTTTTTTTTAAGAAACTAAAACTGCACTGGAATTGATATTTAATAAGGCCTGTATAGTTCTGTTTTTCTTTCACTGGACTACAGGTTTTACAGCTGAATAAAAAGATTTTTTTTCCTTTACAATTGTTTTGTGTATAACCATGCTATATGTATATCTGTACCTTATTTTTATAAAGGTGGAGGAATTCTTGAATTGTACTTTTGGCTAAATGGCTGAAGGCTCTCAACTAGTGAGAGATAGTATCTGCCTGAGGGGATCACAACTCTTGTCTGTTGTCACGCCCAAAGGCCTGAAGTCAGCATATTTGATGTGTTCTGTCACACAGGAAGTGCAACTCCTTAAAGTGCTGAGTGTTGCATCTTGCAAGCCTTTCTGTGTACCTTTCCTAGACTATACAGTGAAAAGCAATTGCTCAGATAGTAGAGGTCCAGTGCTGCATACAGGTTTTAAGTTTATGATGTCTGCATTTCCTCCCTAGGAAGCAGGTCAGCCTAAGTAGCATAAGTCAGGGAGTTGGCCTTCCTCTGAATATATTTTGGGGGAGAGGAAATGAAGGAGGGCAGTGGATATTTGGAAATGTATTAAAAGAATATTTTATGAGTATCATAAAATTTATGAACTTTTTTATCCTTGCTTTTAAGTAACCTAGTTATCCATGCTTCTTTCCTTTCTGATTTTAAGTTCTTAAGTAGTTTTATCCAGAAACTCTATCTTGGTAGGACCAGAAGTCTTCTGTTTGGAGAAATAGAGCTCAATAATGCAGGCAAACATTTCAAATCTACATCACTAAATTTCTGCATCTATACAGAATCACAAGGGGAGATGATTGTCTGATTGGAATCTATGGAGTTTCTTTGTTCTTTCATGCTAGGTCAGTGACAAACTAGATGTACTCTCAGAGTATGCCTAAATGAGTAATGATATTAGGAAGAAACCCTTTACTGTGAATGTGGTTAGTCACTGGAACAAGTTTCCCAGAGAAGCTGTGGATGTCCCATTCCTAGAAGTGTTCAAATCCAGGCTAAGTGGGACTCTGAGTAACCTGATCTATTGGAAGGTGTCCCTGTCGATGGTGGGGGCATTAGGTCTTAAAGGTTGTTTCCAAACCGTTCTATGAATCTATGATTTTTGCAACTGATTGCCAAAGAAACATGCCAGTCAACCAGGTCATGTCATCCCAACCACAGTCATTCAGTGAGAGGGGAGTAGAGATAACAAAGTGATATGTGATATTTCCCAGGGGGAAATACAATGGCATTGTTCTGTATAAAATTTGTAATTTTTATTTTTTATTTATGTTTAGTCCCTGCTGAATGACTTTTCTGCAATACAGAGGTGGGAGTAAAAAATGCATGGCTAGGAAACAAAGGTATATAAGTTAGATACTGCAGGGAACTTAGTGGTGCTCTAAGTAAATGACTAGCCCCGTGGCACCCCATGAGGGTCAGACCTTTGAGGTGAAGTAGCCATCAGAATGAAGTGAGTTATTCTATAGGATATGTAGGACAGAGAGAGATTACCAGCAGGAAAGGAATTAAATCTATTTGTGCCTCCAGGACACTTTGTTATAAATTTGATCCCTTTATGTTTCTAAAAGGTTGTTTAAAACCCTAATTAGCAACAGGAAACCAGAAGGACTTGAACTGCAATTCATTGTTTTGTTTAATGTGGAATGTGGTGAATCTTGCCCAAAGCACCAGAGACAGCAGCAAGAAAACTGCTTGTTCTGTGTATAATGAAGTGAAATGTGTGTTGCCCTTAACCTTAGCTTTTCCCCCAAGTCTTTAACTTAAAGAACTAATTTGAACACAGCAGAATTCATTAATTTTACCTAACTATAGCCTGGGAGGAAGTTGGGCAAAATGGCTGAGAACTGTCTCTCTAAATGTAGAGCTGCTATTTGTACAAAGACTGCCTGAGCAGAACTACTCTTAAAACTGCATCCTGAATGACTCACGTTTCTTAGCTCAAGAGGGCAAAATGCAGTGAGTGAACAATGAAAGTTAATATAGGCTTTCATCTTAAGCAAAGGTGATGATACTATCTGGATGTAAAGACTAACTGTGACTAATCAGTAGACATTGGAGGATTTTCTTATACTGATGTTTCACAAAGATTTGGTTAACAAGGAAGGAGGGAAAGAGCAAAGTGCAGCTTTTTGAGAGAGAGTATTTAAAACCCTATTACTTCTCTACCGAACTGACCAACTGATGAACGTCCTCTAATTTTTGTTTGTTTGATTAACAGACACGTAATCATTCTAGAGAATGGAAAAAAAAAAAAAAAAGACAAGTAGAACTGTTTTGTTAGAAATTAATTTGAAGTTTTAAGTGCTATTGTAGACTAAGCTTATTTTAACTTTTTAAAACTTGTGCATGCTATTTGCAGTATATACTTATTTCTTTTGTCCTTTATAATTGCTTTGTTTTGCTGTGATGTCAAATGCAGCAGTACTGCAATGTGAGAACAAGATGGAAAGCAGATTTTTTTTTTCCCCCTTGGCAAAGTCTACATGCTCAACTTCACTGTCCAACCTCCTTAGGAACTCAAAATGAAAATGGTTGGTAGAGAGAGATTATGCATATACTTTCTACAAGGAGAAGATTTTTTTTTTTTCAAGGTATAGCTAAACAGGAAGGGATAATATTTTTAGGCATTAACTACAGTTACTGGACTATATACTAACCTAACTTCAAGTCAGGTATTTATCATTTTCCACCAAGTTTCAATATATCTGGTTAAGATCTGTATACTGATAGTAAGAATGTTCTGGAATCTGTTCTGTATGCTGTTTCTGTAAACAATATTTTTTTCTCATTTATTTCAAATGCTGACATTAGAGATAGCTGGAAGAAAGGATTATTTCAGATTTGCCTATAATTTTCATCTGGATTGCTTCTGCTGAAACAATTGTCCTAGCTTGATTTCATTTTACTTTTTCTTCCTCCTCTCTTCAGCTTCCAACTTGTTTCTGATACACTGGCAGACACAGTATTATGCCCCTATCAGAGGAAACATGTTTATTTTGCAAAGCTGTCTGTCATCTTTAACTTATTTGCCAATGAACCTATGATCCATCAGCATATGTTTGCAACATGATGCTAATATTTTCAGCTGTCCCAAGCAAAGTGTTACTGTAATTGCACAGAATCAGCTTTTTTTCTCATTAGATTGCTTTCTGTTGGAAGTCTACATAGCATTTAAAGCTAAACACTTATATTAGTAAACAGAATGGTCTGGGGATGAATTGAAAACTGATAAATGACAAATTTGTGCTATCTGGGAATAGGTCAAAATATACTGAATATTCAGAAATGCTTTACCTTTCTGCTAGTATCAAGATATGCCAGAGAAAGAAGAATCAACATTCAATAGGGAGGCTTGATTTTTTCCCAACCTAGGAATAATGCTGAGAGCTTTTTTAACACAGCACCCCCTATGACTGCCACCCTACTTCATGTATGTAGCTTCAGCTGCTCATCCTTTTAAAGACATTGGCAATTAAATAATCCATGATATTGTTTGAACCAAAAGCATTCTCTGTGCAGCTGTCCTGTTGAAGCTCTCAATCTCTGATGAACTAGAGGAAACATTTATTTTCTGATGTTTATAAGTGTTTTGGCTCATGTGTCTGACAAGTCCTTACTTAGGAAAATATGAAAGGCTAAATAGAATCAGCTTTATGGATCCCCTCCTACCCCCTACCCTCCTACTCCTAAAGACAATTCAGGATGCCTTAAAGAACGGTTCAGTTTCATGGAAGATCAGATCATGATAGTTTAAAGAAATCATAGCGTAGTTTGCTAGCAACATTGTTGAGGTAATTTTCATCAGTCTGTGTGGCTAACACTTGTGACATTGAATTTGGATTGCTTAAACCAACTGCTTTATATTTTGATAAAAAGAAGTAGTTCAGTGCTCTGCTCATTTGCATGTTATCTGTTGAAGAAATTGTTGATGTTGGGTTTTGTCCTTTGAAAATTAAACCACTTTCTGTCACAGTTTGAGATATCATCTTTTTTTTTTTTTTTTTTTTAATTCTCTTTCATATCATAGTCTATGTGGACAGGTAAATGCTTAAGCAGTCTATCCGTCAACATCAAACTTCAGGCAATAATTAGGTAACTTATACTTCTCATAGATTTTTATTTCCAAATGATAAAATTGACATGACTAAGAACACTATCACAGTATTGGGTAAATTTTGTACTTCTTTGGTCTTTCAGGTTCTAAATACAACCTGAGTATAGCAGTGCCAAAAAATACTGCAGAAGAGAGCAGTTTAACAAGTATGTACAGAAAAGATTCTCTGTAAACATGTGCTAGCTACATTGCCTGAAAAGGAGTGCCTACTCAATATCACAGGACATGAAAAGCCACAGGGAGACCTAAGATCTGATCAAACCTTTCAGAGAGGTTAACCTTTCAAACTATCCTCTGGTTGTCCAGCCTGTAGGTCTATCTGCAGTTATGCTGACTAATGGAAGCTGCTTCTGAAATTTGTTCTCTTCTTTGTATCTCTGTTTTGTAGCTACTGACATTTATTTACCTACTTTAAAAAGTACTACATAAAAGTTTTAAATAAGAAAACAGATATTTGTCAGTGAGAACTTGGTGGATATTTACTAGCTGTGTATGTACTTGTGTACATACTTGTGTCCAAAAATAAAAGTAGAGAAATTACTTTGCATAATCCAAATGCTGAGACACTGAAGAGGTAGGAATGTTTTTTGTAAAATTTCAGATACAATTTTGGAAACTTCTTCAGTAGAGAAATACTCAGAGTTAGGGGTTTGTAGGTAGGCAAGGGTTGTAGTGGCCTTTCTCAAAGTGGGAAGGCATCAGTTCAAGTTTTAAGTATTCTGAACTGGACACACTTTTTTTGAAAATTCACCTGGCAGTTTTGCTAGCCTAGATTTTCAACATGGACATCAGTGTACCATAGCTCTCTAGTAGTCTGGTGTTTTGATGTTCTGGGAAGTCTTGTAAAACTTACAAAATCGGGATTATTCAATGCTATGTGGATACTGTGATTTTTTGAATTCATTGGCTTATCCATGGCTTTATATGGTGTCATGTCCTGCTTACATGACAAAATGAAAGCTAACATTAACTTGGAGCATAGTTGGCTTTCTTACAAAATACACTTAAACTGAATGATAAAATAGTGGTAATCTTTCAATATTTTCTGTATGGAATGGCCTTTATAAAGCTGTTTTTCTTTTTTATTTTTGTTTTTCTTTTCTTTTTTTTTTTTTTTCCCAGGAGAAAAGAATAGCAAAGAGTTTTTAAATGCTGTTTAAAGACTTTGATACATGCCATCTGAGGTAGTATACCTTTGATGTCCAAACCTGAAACAATTTTTTAAAAAGTCATTTTCAATAATAGCCAAGAAATGTTGAAGGCTTCTGTGAAAAGGAGATCCTTAAATACAGAAAGGACTAAGTGAGGAAATGGTACTTAAATTGTTGGGTTATTTTTATGTAAGAAATGAGGTTGCACTTGAATGACATGTTTTTGCAACCACCACCAAACTCTACTCCTAGATATACATATATATTTGACATCATCCTTTGATGGAAGCCTTTTGCACTTGTTCATGTCTCTTTTAAATATGAAGAATTAAGTAGAAAGCACACAATTGGGGAGGGGAGGAGGCAGGGGAAGAATGATGGTGGTAGTGAGAGGGGAGAAGTTGGAATTAAAATGGGTGATGGAATTTAAGAAGAAGGATTGGTTGTTAAAAGCATATAACCAAGAAGTCTGCAATGCCTGAATGCACTGGCATTTCACACACAACAGTGAAGAATAGGGAACAACCCTATGAACACTAAGGTCAGAGAAGGAGTGGAAGGAAACCTATTTCCCTCTGGTCTTGTTGAGGACAGAGAGTGACTGAGTGGCAAGGTTGGTTGGGCAGCCAGCCAAGGTCAACGCACGACAAGGAATTAAGGACTGAGCAATCGTTCAAGCCTGAACTTGGCATGGAGTCTTCATTCTGTGAAGGAGGTGTAGGGTATGTAAGTTCGCCTCGATGAAACTTTCTATAATGCTTGGATTCACAGCAGGAACAGTGACAATGAAGCTGACAGGTAGCCTGGTTGTTTTATAAACAAAAATATTTCAGTAGCATCTTGCAACACTGTTGCAACACCACATTCAGTTTTAGTGCTATTTCCTTGCTAAGTATTGGGGAAAAAAATAAATAGACAAAAGGTAAAATTTACATTTATATGGTAGTTGATAAGGCATCGCCACTCCAGTTCAAATTACCCACGGGCCCACAATATCTACTAAAGCATATTGTACAACCCAAGTATAAAATCCAGATGCACTGGGAGGATTAGATAATATTATTTCATGCATAATTTCCTATTTCCTGCTGTTTTATTTTCCCACTTTTCTAAGACTAGCTATCATTATGAATTACTGGTTTAGTATCTAGAGTGTACTTAACAGAAGAGAAAAAGTCAGTTACTTTCGTTTTTTTAATCTTTGTTATAGTGGTGATAGGATTTTTTTTTTAATTATTTTTTGTCATGATATTTCAGTATGTATGGTTGTTTCTCTTTCTTTCCCCCCTTAGTTTTATTTGTAAATAAGAGTTTTGGTCAGCACCAGAATAATACTCTTATTCTGATAAACTTTAATTTTCAAATTTTTGCTGAAATATGTTGAGAAAAAATCAGTTTTCTTTGTGGTTTTCTAGAAGAACGTATTCCCTTTCTAATTTTAGACAGGATATTTTATTTTTACACTACTTGAGAAATAAAGGCAGCATAGAAGATTTGATGTGCACCATAAAATGTTGTTAAAACAAACAAACAAGCAACAAAAAAAAACAAGCAAACAAAAACACCAAACTCTTTAGAATAGTTTAGCCAATGACTCCTCTTGGAAAAATTTTCATCCTGAAAGTGTAGGAATCCTACATTCATCTGTAAAAGGGTAGAAAAGGACATTCTTTGTAACTCTACATGCCTATGTTATGGCATTTCAAAAAGGTACCTGAATTCAAACATGTGATTAAGGAACTATTAGCATAATGAAAGTCTCTGAAGTGTATAGCTGAAGGAGTCTCTTCTCTTTGCAGTAATTGCATAGCTTTCTTCTCTTCAAAAACACTTTTAACAGTTTTCTTGTTGTTTATGCATTTAGAAACACTGATATTCCTCCCTGACTTGTGTAAAACTTCTTGGGTAAAAGCAGAGTGTCTCCAAACTGAAAGCATGGAGATACGCAGCAAGACAAAGCATTGACTCTTTAGAAAAATATTTTTTTCAGACTGCAATAGTTAAATTGCACTGGCTTTTTCTGGGTTGCCTTTTCTTTTTCTCTTTTTTTCTTATTTTTTTCACTCTAGTGATACCCTAGTTTCACTTTTCTCCTATTGTTACTATTCTCACTTTTTAAAGTAAGGAATTAAAATAATTATTATTAATATATTAAAATTTAATCTCTATTTGGACACAATTTTTCACAGTCTTTATACCTCATTTTAATTCAGAAGAGACTGGCATCTTTGAAAGATGGTTGAACGTGTTCAATTTCTCTTCTGTTACTTCAGCCCTTACTCACTATCTCATTCCTCTTGTGCTTTTGAGTTGGACTTCATCACATTGCCCCCAGATGAGTCATGCTCTCTATTCAAGAGCTCCCATACTCTGCCTGTAACTTTTCTGCCTTTATGATCATGAGTTCTGTCACAATATCAAAATATCATTAACAAAGCTTCTGTTTCTTTGCTATTTTGTCTTTTATTGCTACTCCACTGTAGATTGTGGGTTTCCTTTAGATCCCCAAGATAGATGCAGTGCATGGAGCTGTACCCCTTATCAGCTTCACTGCTGTTGTTTTTATCTTAATGTTTGATCTCCTACAGTGAGGTCTTTGAGGAGGGACCCTCTTACCTGTTTGAAATGCACTGCAGGCTGTAGTTCTGGCACTGGTGTAAATGAATAATGAAATATTTGTACTCTTTAGAAGGCTACTTTAAAGCATTAGGATCCATTGAAGCTCAGAATACGGGAGGGCTGATTACGTTCAAGTGTCTTAACTGTGCAGAAATGTAAGCAGAGAAAACTTAGGCAGCTTTCTTGGCATAAACAAATTGTATTGTTGACAACACAGAAACTAAATGTGAAAGGTTATACTGACCCTGATGTTTAGAAATTAATTTACAGATGGTAGACTACTGCTAATGTAGAGCAGTAAATTACAATTACTTTTTGTTAGCAATGAAAAGTAAGGTTAAGGCAGATTAGTAACAACAAATGTTATAACAAGTAATGGAATTTTCTGTTGCAATTCCAACAAAGTGATTTGAGAACAATAACAATCAAACCCAGTATGGTAATGAATATGCTTGAGATACTTTGCAATCAATATGTGCAATTGATAAAATAAATCATAAAGGCTTGTTTAAAAAGGTATTGTGTTGAGTTACATTTCTGGATATCATGCAATCCTTCTTCTGTCATGCAGAACTCAAGTGTATGCCTGTTTTGATTTGGGCAAGAAATGAATGCAAGTTCTATTTTATAAAGGAAGCTTATGCACAGAAATTAACATAATGTTGCAAACTTTGATTTGGTTTTGCTGGAGACTAGAAATGTACTTATTGGTTAATCTGTTTGCTTTATCAAAGTAACATTGAACTCCTTAAATTACGTAGGTATTTTTATACATAGTTGTATTATACAATGCATTCTATGTGTATCTAATATCTCTACAGTGTATGTTCTAATTTGGGTTTCATATGTTGTTATAACTGATTTGGAACTTGACCATTACATGTTGTGGTTTTGTTTATTTCAATAAAAATTTATATAAATCCTAATCTAGTAAGAGACAGGAAGCATATGCATTGCAATACAATTTTCATTCCCATCTATTTTTATATCTGTTGTACTAAGGAAGGACTCTGTGGAAGATTTAAACCTTCTTCTGTCCAGACCTTCTCTTTCTATACTCATTCAAGTATTGTTTCCACACCCTTTTGTTGTTTTTGGAAATAAGATCAGTACCAAAACTATTCATGTGAGCAAAGGCATATAGGCTGAAATGATTGCAGGACTAAGTAACTGTCTAGAAATCAACTTTTATTTTAAATTGTTAAATGTTGGCCAGTCAATAAACAACACATTCCATCTTTGTGGGTAGAAAACTGAAACATTTATTGAACACTCACACTACTATATATAGAACCAAGGACCAGGGTATGTTAATGAGGAGGCAGGACATGTTAATAAGGGGGATTAGTTATGTTAGAAGGAACGTAGGAAATATAGTCACAATATCTCATCATAGGATAAACACTTCTCCACACTCAGACCACCTGGGGGGCAGGGGACAAAGGGTTTCTGGATGTCTTGTCACATCTTGTAAAGTCCATCCGTATCTTGCAAGAAGAAGACAGGACTAATGCACATAGATAACTGAAAACAGTCCTAGTCCACAAAGTATCTTTTTATGGCAGGCTCCTGTCTTATCAAAGGGAGGAACCCCTCTTGATTATGCCTGCTGCATAACCCCTTCAAGTCACTGCCTGTTAATATCTGAGGTTCTTCTTCAGTTAACATCAATAAAAGAAAGTCTATTTTCCCAACAGTAAGCAAGGGTTTTGTCTTTCCTGTAAAAGCTAGTCTTACACTAGAATAAAGTTGATGTATGTAATGGAAATATTTTGATAATTGGAAGAATGAATGCTCATTTGCAAGGGTTTCTGGATTTAAAATTGTAACAAGCTTCAGAAGTTTCTAAATGATGGTTCTATATTTCAAGAATTATTTTTTACATCTGTATCATCTTCTATAACAGAATCATCAGTTCTCTTTCAAGGATTGAAATGTTGCTCAAGTAGTGCAAAGTGAAGATATGATGTTTGCTTATTTTTCACACCTGATAAAAGTGTGATCATATCTCAGAGGAGTAAAAAAACCCAAGCTCTAATTGAGAGGCCAGGATGACGTCATGGATAATGCCATAAGTATTTTTATGGTTATATCTTCATCTCTTACATATTATTCATGACTTTACTGAGATGTAAGTACTGATATTTTTTCCACAATACCCTGTAAAAATTGTGAACCATGAAATGAAGTGCTTACAGAGAACATAAACCCACTCAATAGATTGGCAGAGTATATAAACTCCATAAACTGCACAAATCTACCTATATTCCAATTTATATTGATGTTTCATCTGTAAATTATATTATCTCTTGTAATTACAAAAAAAAATGAGATTTGCAGTTATTAGAATCTCAGCTTCTTTAAAGAAATTAGTGAGCATAATGATAGATCTTACTGTTTACTTATAGGAAAGTTGCATGTAGACTTTATAAGCTTTTTGGTTTTAGTCTAATCAATACAGAAAAGATGGGAGAACAGGAGCTTCTCAGGATATGCAATCCACCCAGAGATACCTTGATATTTACCAATAAATTACTAAAGAACTTTCAACATATCTGATTTTCCTTTCTATATAGTTATGTTTAAATCTGTGACAGACTTGGGTCTCTAAACTGTTAGGTGCCTTCATTTAAATTAAGTGCAGAACTTGGATATTCAGACTTTTGCAGATACAGAAAACCTGTGAGCATTCTTACATCATAGTCCTTTTATACCTAAAGTTTTCTTCCTCTACAATATCTTAATCGTGGTGCTGTCAAGAAGTTTGGCTCCATTCTCAAGCACTAATCCAAAATTGTGGGCAAAATATATTTGTCTACTTACTCTTCACCTTTTATGTGGCTTTGTTTGGAAAGGAAGAAACTAATTCTTGGCTATGCAGAAAGATAGGCTGTAGGTCTGTCTACCTGCAAAAAATCAAGCATAGGTCTCAGGTCAGCTGTGATGTGGATCACTGCATCCTAGAGGTACAGCAGCTTCCTGGTCAGAAACAATTTCACCCCTTGATCTGCATAGACCTTTCTCTTCCCAAGCATATTAATAGTTTCAGGCTATATTAGGAAACTTCAGCTAACAGAGAGTTTCCTGACAGGCTGGATTTTTCCCTCTGTTGTACTACCCATCCACCAGGGTAGCACAAGATGGCATGCAGTGCACCAGGAGGTTCCCTTGCAGCAGCTGCTCATGCTGCATACAGCCTTCTCCAGCCCAGAGTATGAGATCCAGTAGAGGAGGCGTGGGCTGTTCAAGGTCACCAGCTACTCAATACAATGTCTTCTGCAAGACTGCCAACACAAAGAACAAGGAAATACCAAAGCCCATAAAAAATATTTTTCATTTTTATGAAGATGATTGTTAATCTAGCAAGAACCTGCAAGTTTGATGATAGGTGAATAAAAACAGAGGCAATACATAAAAAACAAACAAACAAAAACAAACCTCAAAACCAAAACAAAACGCAACAAACAAAACAACAAACAAAACAAAAACAACAAACAAACAAAAAAAACCAAACAAAAAAACATATGTCCACATTNTGATTGTTAATCTAGCAAGAACCTTCAAGTTTGCTGATAGGTGAATAAAAAGAGACAATCCATAAAAAACAACAAACAAAACAAAAACAAACAAACAAAAACAAACCTCAAAACCAAAACAAAACGCAACAAACAAAACAACAAACAAAACAAAAACAAACAAACAAAAACCAACCATATGTCCACATTTTTATAAGGCAGTTAACTTAGGATCATAAAGTAACAAAAGTCAATCCATGTCATCTTTCATTGTTCAATACTCTAATATGCTTTAATATTTAGATTTTTATTCATTCTAGTTAACTTTCATTTTCTTCCATGAATCCATGGAATTATCTAATTGAGAGTTAGGTGAAACCTTTATTGATCTTTCTATTTTTTTTTGCATTGCTAGCATGGCACATCAGAAGGGATATTTAAAGTGTCAAATTCCAAGGGCAATTTTATGATGCTTAATAGTTTTTCCAGTGGTTAACCACAGCACCCTTTCACTAACAAACAAGCAATCATAATTTTCTTTTTTTTTCTTCAGCCATTAAGAAAGTAAATGAAATAAATAGCTTGTTAATGCTGGATTGTAGAAGCTTCTTGAGATGTAATGTGCTGAAAAGAACAGATTAGTGCTCTTACCAATGTCTTTATATGTAGCTCACAAATGATATACTTGAATCTGATTTGCTGCAGAGCAGTGCAGATTCATGTAAAATAAGCCATACAGATAAGAGACAGGCACTAAAAATAAAAATATATTTGTAAAAAGGCTTTGTAGAGACTGTAAAAAGGCAAGAGAATTTGCATTGCCCCATATGTTCCTGCTTTTAAAAAAGATAACTCCACGCTCAACCCATCAGTCAGAATCACTGAAAAGGCAAGAACCATTTATCTGGGAAATGTATTTGACAATAAAATCCTAGACTTGTAATTACAATTGGCAGATTCAAGGCTGCTGTTGGTGGCAGCAGTCTTACTAAGGGAAAAGAAGATACATAATTTTTGTAATGTTCTATTGTACATAAGGCCGTGTTAATCTTGGACATGGTATGCTTCACTGGAGATGGAAGGAAACAGCATAAAAATTGCTGTTGTAATTTGCTTAAATAATCAAATTTGTGGTTTGTTTTAAGGGGAATAAAAAGAAGCTTGAAACAAAAGGAACAGGGAACGAGTATTATTGATTTATGTTATGGACACCACTTTACGCAGACAATGGAAATTTTTCAAGCATTGTGTGCTGGTTTGTATTTTCATTTCCCAAAGTGGAGGGTAAGCATGCTGGTTAAAATTTGCTGAGGGCTGTACATTTAAGCACTCAAAGGCAAGATGTTACTGCTAAGGGCCTTTCTGTCTTCTGTTCATCTTTTATCTTCTTTGGTGTTGCAACCCTCTAAGCCTAAATTCAGGAGCACTCTGACCTGTCCTATAGATACATTATGTTTCTCTATCTACCCTTCCCAGAATGTGTTCTGTACTCAAAATTGTTAATTCTGATTTGCAAATTTTTAACCAAGATTGTCCTCATATGACATTGTCATAATACAGAATAAAACAGTGGCCCAGGAAGAGTTTAGTCCGTGTGCTTCAGGCAGCACACATAGGAAATTAAATTCATAAGGGAATCAAATCCTTTGCTAAAGACTGTATAACAAGAGAGTCCTGATGACAATCTAATAGCTTCAGTTCTGGTCCAGCCCAGTGCTGCACAAGCTAAAACAAACAAACAAAAACCAACTTCACAAACTGAAGTAAGTATCTAGCCCTGGAACTGGTGTTAACACTCCTTCTTTCTGGTCTTGCATGCTGTTGGTGCAGCTCTACCTCAGGTCTATCATTTAGGTGGCCCTGCCTTGGCATGAGGATTGGACTGGATGATTTCCAGAGTTCCTTTCCAACCCTAACCACTGTGTGATTCTGGGATTCTTTTTTGATTTATTGATGTGTGTTCTCTGTTTCTATGTTTTTACCTAAATATTCCCTTCCCCTATAAAGTTCAATTCAGAGGTCCAAGTAGTTATGACCTCAGAACACTCTATTTCACCTGACTACAGTAAACTACATTTCTATATTTCTTCTTGAAAGAAGAAGGTACTGACTTCAGGAGTGTAAAATGATTGACTGTTAACTTGAGTAGATATGGAATTAATTTTTTTAATTGAAACTTTAAAAGGAAATGTACTTCACTAATGAATGATGTTTGAACTAGAAGTTTCTTGCTTTTTCATTGCTTGTGTTGCAAGTGTTAGACTGCTTGATGTCTTTACAGGCTACTTGCCTGTATGGATCCATGTAGATGCTTTAATTTTCTTCATTCTTGTGACTACTTTTTCCAGAAGTATCATAAGCCTGGTCAAGCTACACACATTTACTGAGTTCACAAGTCACATTGCCATTTGGGGCAATATTACAGAAGACTGTGTGCTGTCTCTTGAGGGCTTTTTGAAAAGACAGGAAAATTCACTTTCATGCTATTGATGTTATTCATAGTTCAGCTGATGTCTTTTTTGCACCATTTTGGCCTGAACTTAACTGGAAAGAATTAATTTTTTTTTTGTTAGTATTGATTCTTATCAAGAGGTGATATACTTGTCACTCTTTTGGCAAAATAGTTTTTCATTACTGCTTTCCTTCCTCTTCATCTCTCCTCCTGTTCTAATATTTCAAATTTCATTTTTCTTAAAGGGATAGCAGAGACTGTTGCAGTTGAGCTCAGTTAATTCCCTTCCTCCCACTCTGGTCTCAGTTTCAGCCTGTGTACCTCACAAAGTGCATTAGTGCTGTTGCTTTTATTAACTCATATTTCAGTAGCTCTTGAATCTCATTCTGAGTCAGCTCTGATCATGTCTAAGGTTTGTGGTTTGTTTATTGCCTTTTAGGATATTTTATCCCTCATCAGCTGTTTTCTCCTGGTTTCTTATTTATCAGAAAACTGGCACTTTCAAGCTCATGATGAAAAGTGAGCTGCATAGGCAAACATTAGACTTATGTCCTTTAGGGCTCTATTCATTGCAATGTGAAATTCTGGCAAACATTATTCTGCACAATATAATAAATAATTATTAGTTACAGATCTTGAAATTCAGTGATGAAACAGCACAGTGACTTCAGAATGTGAATGGCTGTGATCTTTTCTGTATCATGGTTAATTCTTCTTCATGGAAGGGAATTCTGGAGGGGACAATGTCTCCTCTCCCCTTCTCAAATGAAGTGGGAACAATCTTGAAAGGAAGTGATAGTCTTAGCTTGGAAAGTATAGCTTAAAATTCTAGTGAGAAATCCAGTGCTGCTCTGATCTGGAGGGATGTGCATAAACAGCCTTCATGTGACATGAAAAATGTTTTGTAATCTTAAGGCATTCAAGAACTTGAATTCAGAATTTCTCAGGTTACCTAAGCTTCAATGTTTGTGCTGGGTTGATCTTCATGAGGAAATGCTCAACAGTTAGACACAAAAAATGTCCACAAAATGATAGTGTTTCAACATCCCATAATCATATCCAGGTGTGCCCTCAGAGAGAGGCTAAGAATTTTTTACTAAGGAAACATATATGAAAGTATACTTCTCTCTTGCATTATTTTGAAATGTATTATTAAAGAACATACAGGATTTTAGTTCCTGTGTTCATGGAAATATTAAAATGTAGAGGAAGCCGTGAGTCATTGTTATAGTTTTAGAATCTTGTGGAATTTTTCTTTCCCCTACCACTGAACGAGGAGTTAATGGCCCTTATCTTTCTCCACTGCTAGATAACAGAGGTGAAGATGATGGGTGAAGGTGTTACCTAGCAACTATAATCACTGAGGTGGGTGTGCTAAGGGAAGGTGGCACTTGGTTTTCGGTTTGCATGGAAGGAGGACTGCTGTGGGAGAGGGATAGATGTCTCCTTGGCTACAGCCTCTGCCCTGAGGGTTTGGTCTCCTTCCCTTTCTCCCGTTTCCAGTCCCTGGATTTCAGAGTTCCCAGTGCTTCAGAAAGAGAGACAGAGAGAGAGAGAGATTTGCTACCTGGGGCTTTTGTGTCAGGTTTTCCTGAGAGAGCCAACGGCTGCTGGTCTGGACATGAGGAGCTCCGCAGCATCGGCAGCAGCCCCAGCTCAGCACATCATCCCTCCTCCAGCCAAGGACTAGGAGAGAGTTTTGCCCACAGAAAAGGATCCCAGCTTTTCCCTCTCTGCACAGCATTTTCCCCACTGATTTCCACACTGCCCATCCCAGAGACACACGCCGAAACCTCTCCATCCACCCCTTGGGGGCAGTCCATCACCGGCCAGGGAGCAACATCGCCACCTGCTGTCCATAAATATTACTGCACCCAATGGAAGCAGAGACTGAGGGGGGTTCGGGGAGGTTACCCACAAATTGGTCATTTAGTTCTGGTTGCTTTGTTTCTCTTGAATAGGTGGAGAGATGATAGATAGATAGATAGATAGATAGATAGATAGATAGATAGATAGATAGATAGATAGATAGATAGATAGATAGATAGATAGATAGATAGATGACAGATATTGTAGTTAAGAACTGTTATCCTTTCTATTATCATACCTTAATTAAATTTTGTTTTGAATTTAAAGGAGGCTTGTCTCCTTCTTTGGTTTCTAGTCCAACAAATTTCCTCTAAACTTTAACAGTCATATATCTTTATTAGATATTTCCTATTACCAGAGTAGATGTCAGAGTTTTCAAGGAAAATTAGGGATCAGACTCAAGTTTAATTTTTTTCAATACTTTTATAGCTTCCAGTTTTAATTTATCCATCTTCTAAGGCTCTGGTATCTGATAGCTATAATAGTGATAGTTTTAATAAATTTGATGGTGTATCCATTGTAAAGTTATGCTTGAGCTATTATTGGGAATATAGTTATTGTTAAACTGAAAGATTTTTGTTTGTACTGAATTCTGGTAGCTCAAGTAAATAATTCTAATGGCCTTTGGGTCTTTTGAATTCCTTCTTCACTTTTTTATGTGTTGTGAGACAGTTTTTTCTCTTTATTATTTTTCTCTATGTTCAGTGCACTGTCTGCTCTTCTTAGTGTTACATTTAAAGATAGTACACCCATCTTCTTACAACACAGTGAGCATGTTGGTTATGGTTAAACTGAACAGTAGTTGTACAAAACTGCATTTTTATGAGTGTAATTAATTCTATGAATGTCATATTCTTTGGGATTAAATTCCATCTTTTCAGTTCAACACATATAGTAGATCAGTTTAAAAAAGAGAATTATGCTGATGGGCACTAGTATCTTCTAGGTAGGTTGTTCAACTGCCTGGCAAAAATGTTTTGTTCCCCCAACTCCTATGAGATTGCAAGATCTGTGAATGAGATTCACACAAGTGACAAAGGAAAGCAGAGCTAGATTTCTGAATCTACAAAGACTTCACTGAAAAAAAATTATTCTATTCTTTATGTAGATAAAGACACATCTTTGCTACTTCCTGAAGATTTCTGTTTATTTTTATTTTTAAGATAAAAGTTCTTTATATTCTTTCTTCTCCACTTTCTAATAGCTTTCTAGAGCAGCACAGTGCACAACTTGTTTTGGGCACTAGGGGTAAATGGATAATGAACCTTAGTGGCTGGCTGTTGTCTAGGAACAAAAGATCTGTGTTTCTATTTCCTTCAGATCAGTTCCTGAAATACCTTCAAACACTTCGAGTTTTCCAGTGATTGGCACTTCTCAAGTCCAAACATTCTTACTGGGTCAAATTCATTTTCCCAGGAGTGTATGTACTTTTGTATGTGTATATCCAAAAATGTGAGTCTATGTCCTTACAGAAATACATTCTCATTTTAAAAATACATTGTAGATCGCATAAGAAAAGCTGAAAACTTTCACAGTTTTAAAATATAGTTTCACACATTTTATGCTGACACAGCTGTGTAGAATTAAAGATACTTTGGAGAGTCACAAGTAAGAGGTGAAAATAGAATAATTTTTCAGAGGTCACAGTCAATTACGGTGTGTCTTCATCTATATAGGAAATTTGCAGATGAACATAGTTTTCTATTATCAGAATCTCTGTAGGGAGAACTAAAGTCATTTAGATATTGTGCTGCTCTGTCATGACTTGGGTAAAGGAGGATTTAATGAGATCACTGGCATTGCTTTGCCCCTGTTCTGTAGCTCATTATTCAGGAAAGTGTAAGAATTTCAGGAATCAAAAAAATACACAGAAAGCTTGAAGGGTCTTGTTGGAGAGGGATGATACTCAGTGATTTTATTTTCTGTTTTGTCCTGTGTATCCTTTATGTCATACAAAGTAGTTGATGCCTTGTATTATACTATCTGATTAAAGAAATGCTAGAATTTGTTTGGAGAGACCAATGTTGAGACTGATTGGTTTCTGCCCTGCTGTAATTGGTCAATTCAAGTTCCTATCTTCAATCTCAACTTCTCTTAATAGTCTGGTATTAAAGATATCAAGCCAAAAATACTAGATATCTTCAATTAATTTGACCTTAAATACAGTTGTCATTTGACTTTGATAAAAATATAAGCATTGATAAAACAATCTTATATTTTAACATTAAAACTTCAGGATTTTCATGTGAATTGGTTCATTTATCTAACCCTATATGTGAATGTATGTTTCATTGAAATTAGTTGCGTATTTCACTGGCAACTGTCCTACTAGATGTTCCAAAAATTCTTTATAAATTTCTGGAGGGGGGAAAAGAAAATGGGGATAAACTTCCTTATACATACCTTTGCATCATGGGTCTGTTTCGCAGGTCACCTACTAGCTTGTTTAGTCACTGTGTCCAAGCCATTTCACTGAGATCTTTCCAAACATTTCAGTCAGTTTTCCAGGCTGACTCGTTCCACACTGCTATGAGGTTCTGTTCTGCACAGAATGAGAATGCTGAATTGCAATCCCATCTGGTTAGAACTCTTGCATTAAATAAACTCTTCCCAATACAGGAAAAATCATATCTGCTCCGGAGAATTTTATGTTGGTCTGAGGAATGGTTTGGAACAAATTAACTGTAATAATATAATAACTGAAGGTGAGTCATTAGCAGTTACTAACAGTTCATTTCCTGACTCCCTCTCTCTCACTCTTCATAAGGGAAATTGATGGTTTTTATGTTATGATTAATGAAAGTAAAACTCCTATCTATTTTGCTTTCTTTCTTTTTTTTTTTTTCTTTTTCAGTCCCCATACTGTAATCAATTATTTTCGATAACAGTATTGCAAGACCCACCAAAGGCATGGTGAGATTTTGTGTTGGCTTTATGTTTTCAGGATGCCTATCCATAAAAATTGAACTTGCAATTTTTGACAGATTTTTTTCCCTTCAATTTTTTCCATACATTTCCAAAGTAATCACCAAATCTTTCATATAATCAAAATTATATATTTCATGGTACTCAATCAGTTCATTTTCCAGTTCAAAAGTGCTTTTAGTTATAAAATTTTAGAAGGCAAAATGTTTAAATTTCAAAATAAAAAACTTCTATATTATGAAAACATATGTTTCTGAAAAGCTGACATGATTTTGAATTGTGTCTATGTTGTTTTCAAATGTTTTTCAGATTATTACTTCATAATCTCAGCTAAGAGTAGTGTTTTGTACCTGAAAATTTCAATGGATGATGCAGAATTATGGTTTTAGCATGGAACACTATGTTAAAAATAATTATGGCCAAAAGAAAATAAGTCACACTTCTAATGATTTTCCTCTTCAGGTCTTTAATTGAAAGTGACTCAAATGCATATTTTTTCCCAAAATACTAGGTAAAAATGTCATCTTTTATTTTTTACTAGAAACCTTCTTTTTTTCCCTTAACATGCAGGTTTGTATTTACTTTATTTTTCACCCTGATAGATGTGACATAATACCATGAGAGACAGATATCAAAGGCAACTATTCACTTAGATCTTTCTTTTGCACTGAAAAGCGCAAAAATATTCCAAGACAATAAAGTGCAAGCTCCTTATTTTCGATATTAAGTGAAAAGTTTGGATAGGGGAGTACATACCTGATCAGTATAAGATCTCTAATTCTGAAAGCACAAGAGAATGAATAGAAGAAAATAATGGTATTTTATTTCTGGCTATATTTCCTAAGATGATGTCTCCTATATTCCAGGTTGCTCAGGTTGTCTAAGTCGGAATTTTTCCATTGTGTGCTCTAAGCTGAGGTTTGTCTTTCAAAGGAATGAACACTGACATATGGGAGACAAGGGCAAAACTCTATAACTTAGTGTTTGCAACTGCATAATTTTCATGATGACAATATAATTTAATATTAATTATATTAATTAGTTCATTGACAGCAGAAGATTATTTGACCATGGACTCTATGAAATGGTATTGATTGTTTAGGGAAAATGGATTCTTCATTATGTGAAAGTATTTTTTAAATAATTCTTGATATTCCATATATAAATATTCATAAAGACAACTAGGGTATCTGAAGAAGATCCGCTGTCTTTATTTAACTAAACTGAGTATCTAGTCTGTCCTATCAAGTGCAATTCTAAATTACTTATTTAACACCAGTAATGTGTTGCCTTTTTTTTTTAATTTTATTTTATTTTATTTTATTTGGTTTTGGTGAGGGCTGGAGCATCATTGTGGAAGTGAAATTATAGGGAGAATGGGACACATTCTCTCTTCATGTTCAAGGTAATTGCTCTATATTTTCTTTTTCTCTCAATTTTACTTCAGGCTTTTCCTGAGTTTCTGTATTTCTCACTTATGTACAAGTGTAATGTTTTAAAAACAGCTTCTTAAAATACATACCAATAACTCCCAGAAGTGGTTCTATGGTTTAATTTGGAGCTGATTAGTAAATTCACCACTCTGCAAAAATGACATTGCTCTTGGTAGCAAAAACCAGAGTCCATTCTTTGACTGACAAATTATGGCATCCCCTCTAAATTCCCTTACCATAGCTCACTAAAATGAAGAGGGATCTGCACTACCCAAAGTGGCCAAGTTCCTGAATTTGCTCATAGATCAGCATGGAAAGAGCAGAGTTCCCTTATTGTAGTTTGCTGGGAATGGAAACCCTTGATCTGAAGAAAGAACAGGCCTGCTGGGGACCTTCAAATCCAGCCAGGTGAGGTTTGTTTGTGCCTGATTCAGATTACCTTCCTCTGCACTGGTATTCATAACCCCCACCTCCTCTGCTGTGTGAATGGAAAAGCACACTTAACTTACTGACGCTGGCAGCACACACTCATGCTCCTGCATGGCATATATCCCTTTAATATCCTTATCATCTGTTTTGTTAAGGAGGATGTCAGACAACTCCTGCAGCTGCACCTCAATTACAGGTTTTGTTTACCAGATGCTGCCCCATCTTTTTCTGTTGGGTTGCTGATCTTGTGTTGTGAGCTGCCATTGCTCTGAATTGCTTGTGAGAGGTTTTGCTTGCCTGTTCCAGCTCTGTATGTCTTTTGACAATGCTACAGGTTACTATTTGGGCCTTTTGTGAAAGCCTTCATCCTTTTACTTATTCCATTCCTAGCAACAGTATTTATGGTATGGAGGTTTCCCCCATATTTTAATTACAGATTTTTTCAAACACTATGCATTCTTCTTGTATTGGTGATAAAAAATGTAAATATGTTTTAAAACAATGAGGGTTTGTTGGTTTGGTTTGGTTTGTTTGTTTATTTTAACAACCATCAAACCTCTTAATCTCAGACTGTGGGGCAGCAATCTATTTATTTTGCATTGGGTGACTGTTTACCTTGAACTGATTCCCGTTGCTTTTTATTGCCACGCAGTCTTTTCCAAGATCTCACAACTGTGTACTTTCTTCTACTTTGTGACACATTTTCTAAACAAGATAAAACCCATACAGACAATTTGTCATGGTTTTGATCTTTCCCAAAATGCAACTAGTCATAGCTGCTCCTGTCTACTAGAATGCGATACTGCTTTCCCACAGAGCTTCCTAGGTACAAGAGGCCCAAATTGTTGTCTCTTATGGGGTTTGGCCACAAGCTTCATGCTGATTTAGACAGTGGCTCTGCACAACCTGATTTTACATATCCCTAGGCAGGTACTGCCTGTAATCACTCTCTGTGGAAATGAGTATAAGGAAACCAATCAGAAGTAGACCTGGGGTCATTATGTGTATTTTCCCACTATGACCCTCCCAGCACACACTCCAAATCCAGTCCCCCTTATGGGTGGGACTAGGATGGAGATGCAAGCAGTTCACCTCAAAGCATGAGGCCTACAGGTTCCCCATTTAGAAAGCATCAAAAGATCCTTGGAGTCAAAAAAAACCAAAACAAAACCAAACCAAAACAAAACAAAAAAAAAAAACAAACACCACAGTGGGTAATTGTTGTGGTCCGCTAAGGGAAGAAGGAATGGTCCACACAGGGTAGGGTAGGAACAGGTGTGAACAGGTGTGAACGGTTTATTAGGGGCACATGGGACTCTTATAGGGTTCGGTCGGAGGATTCTAGAACTTGGATGGAGTTAGGGGCAGATCACTACACAAAAGGAAAAGAGAAGGAGAGTTTATAACTTATAAGGGAAAATTGGGGGTGGCTAGCCTCGTATAGTGGTGCTGCAGTGCACCACCGACCAGCCTATGGGGTTTTAAGGGTACAAGAACCAATCAGGGGGCTGTAACCAGGGTTCCCAGAACCAATCAGAACAATTGAACATTCAAAAGTAATAGAATGGTAAAACATATCTATCTAATACATTTCTATCCTAACTATAACACCTGAACAGTATAAAAACGCTTAAAAAACAATGGCTCCATGGCAATGGGTAGCTGGTGGTTGTGGCAGTCTCTAGTTAGCAGCAGACAGTTTCATCAGTAAAAATGATCTTCTCCCAATGTCCTGGATCAGCAGTCCCTGACAGGTGCTTCCCTACAGGTGTCCCACCTCAACAGGTAATTTATTTTATTTTTTTTTAATAGTCACAGAATATGCCAAGTTGGAATGGCCCCACAAGGATCATCAAGTCCAATAATTAGCCCTGCACAGGACATTCCCAAGAGCCACACCATGTGCCCAAGAGTATCATCCAAATGCTGCTTGAACTCTGTCAGGCTTGGTGCTGTCACCACTTCCCTGGGGAGCCTGTTACAGTGCCCAGCCACGCTCTGGGTGAAGAACATTTTTCTATATATCTGACCTAAACCTCCTCTGACAAAATTTTAGGCCATTCCCTTGGATCCTGTCACTGGTCACCATGGAGAAGAGATCAGTGTCTACCCACTTTTTTCCTTTCAATAGAGATATTAAACCTGATTGTTTTGTGGTCACTCTGGCAAAGTCACCAATCACCACTTCACTCATGAGACCCTCTCTGTTAACATGAAAAAAAATCAAGGAGGTCATCTTTCCTAGTCCAGTCCCTTAGTACTTGTACCATGAAGTTATCATCAGGTGTTTTAAGAATCTTTTGGGCCTGTTTGCGCCAGCTCTGTGATTTTCCCAGTTGATATCCAATAAGCTGAATTCCCCATAAGGACAAGAGCAGTTGATTTGGAGGTGTCTTTTGGTTCTTCAAGGAATAATTAATCACCATCATCATCCTGGTGAGATGGTCTGTGGTAGACTTCCAGGATGACACCCCCATTGTTTTTTTGTCCTTTAATCCTTACCCAGAGACTTTAAACTGTGTCATTGCCAACTGTAAGATCCATGCATTCCAGCCCCTCCATTACAGACAACATCACCCTCCCCATCTCACCAGCCCTGCCTCTTCCTCCTAAAAAGCCATCTAACATGATACTCCAGTGACAGGACTCATCTCACCAGGTTTCACTTATGCCAACGATGTCATATCTCTGGGACTTGATCGAAGCTTATAGCTCCTCTTTCTTGTTCTTCATGCTGTGTGCATTGGTTTAGAAACATTTCAAATGTGGTTCATTGTAGCTTACAGCTCGTGCAGCAGATTGAGGCATCGAGTAAGTGTTTTGTTTTTCAAGTTTTGGTGCAAGTTTTGCTCAGGCAACACATGGTATAATTTTTTTGCTTGGCTTTAGGAGATAAAAACCTAATTCTCCTAAGGTACTAGAAAGTTGAATTTGTGACTCCTGTGTACAGTTGGTGGAAGTAAATAATGAAACAAAGGTCTTGACTGGCTCTTACAATGCTGTTGTACACAGTCACTGTCTTTTCATCATTGAGAGAAGACAATTTCCTGACCATAGTGACTGCTTTGTTACCTTCTTTTTTTCTGCCCACCCTTTTCTTAACCCTTATATGATTGTCTACTACCACCTGGAAAAGTGAGACTCTAAAGTGGTCTATTTTGCATTTGAATGAACATCTATACTCAGATGTGTGTATTACTATTTACAGAAATTAATTTGAAAACTAAAAATATTAGGAACATAATACATCATTGTGGTTGTGAGGTATTTTCAAAACTTCTTAAAATGAATAATGAACATTAAAGGCACAAAATACAATTACTTTTACTGCAATAATTAGAAACTCACAAATTAAGTTGAAGGGAGAAGGGACCTCTATCCCTTACTATAAAACAAAATTTGCCATATCCATGGTGTATCCCTTTATCTATATCTTTATTCTTTTCTTAATTCTGGGTCTCTGAACTCTGTCTTCCATAATGCCATTCTGTAAAATATTTATATTAATAACTGTCACATTTCTTTCTATTCAGTCTTTACTGAGCTTAATTTTCTGAATAAATGTTGAGTTGGCCTGGCTCTGCCATCTTTGACACTCATTAAATGCCTTTAATCTCTTCATATGGCTCTGCACAGAAGAATGTGCTCTGCCATTAGAATCCCCATTCTAATTTCTTTAATTCCTAATTATTCTTTACCTACCTCTGGAGGTGTTTCCAAATACATTTGCAGCCCTCCAGACTTCTGCAGTATTTCACTTTGAGATGGAGTATATAGAATGGAATGAAAAAATATCTGAGGGAGTGTAATTAATATTCCTCCAGCATAATATTTTCCATTATTTTCCATCCACCTCTTCACCCACTTTACCATTTTGATGCTATTTCTATTATAGCTGTTTCAGCACTATGAATGTTCTCAGTATGCTCACTTGCAGTGACATGTCAAGACTTTTGCCTGAATAGACAGAGTTAATTTAAAACTCATCAAGGTATGACTCATGCAAATTTTCACAGCGTGACTTGCACAATTTTAATCTGCATTGTGCTGACAAATTGCATAATCTTGTTTGGTTCCTCTGGACTTCACTAGTCTAGAAAACTGATATCATTATCAAATTTTGCAACATTATTTTACATCCTGTGGTACAGAGTTTAGACAATGTAAACTTCAGGTTAAAAACCATTACATTTTTCTATTATGACATTTGACAGCTTATTCTCTTTATTTCCATTTATCTTAGAATATTTTAACACATAGATAGTGTTTCAGGAATGTTAACTTACTATCTATCACCATACTCTCCCATCATGCACCTGAGGAGGATAGTGTTATCTCTGTTTTTCATGTAAGGAAACCAAGAAAGACAAGTTAGAATAGATGAGACATCTCACAGTGGGATTTTGCGTTAAAAGAGAGGAACAGTTCTTTACCTTTAATTTACTGAAGCTTTCCTTAACTTTTTAAGCTAGTTATTTTTGGAAAATATTCTGAGTGGGGATCTTGTGATCTTCAAAACATTCCTTGAGAAAGTGCACAATGACTTTCATGATAGCACTCAACATAACTTTGACTCTAGCTGGAGTTGTACATCTTATGTTTGTAACCAGCTCTGAAGTACCTTCAAATAATCTAATAAAATTTCCTGTCCTGTGTAGCTGTTAAAGTGAAAACATAAAGAAGCACACAAAATAACTGTATTATTCACAGCTTTTCATTTTATTTTCCTATTTGCACTTTTATAGAAACTCTGTCCAAAGGTGTAACATAACCAGGTGCTGTTGTATTTTAATGCATTTGTTTATATTCTAGATCAGACGATATGCAGCAATGTGGTACAATTCAGTAATAACTTAGTCCTGAAAGTTTGCATGTGCTGGAAAGATATATATAAACTGCCTTTGACTTACTTTTTATCACTGTGCTGGTTTTGACCAGAGTAGAGTTAGTTTTCCTCACAGTGGATAACTGACCAAAGGGGTATTCCAGACCATATGGCGTATGCTCAGTATATAAAATTGAAAGGGAAGAAGGGGGAAGTGGGGGACATTTGGAGTGTTGGCATTTGTGTTCCAAAGTCACCATTGCACATGATAGGGCCTGCACTCCTGGAGATGGCTGAGCACCTATCTGCCCATGGGAATAAGTGATTAATTTACTTGTTTTGCTTTGTTTGAATGTTTTCTGCCTTTTACTCTTCTGATTCTCTCCCTGATCCTGCTGGTGGAGGACTGAACAAGCAGCTGCACCATACGATATATTTATTATTGACCGTCTCATACATGTGGAAATAAGAAGCTAGTAGGAGAATTATTATCTTGAATAATTATAATTTTTAATCTTATAGATGCTAAAATGATTGCACAAAAAAAAGGAAACAAATATTTGGGTTTGAATTAATATTACAACTTTGGATTTTTTTAGATAGCGATGATGTGATTTTTTTTTTAACGTACTTGTCTCCTAACTGCAATGGTGTTTGATAGTGAGTTTCCAGAGAACATGGAGAGTGTTTCCCTCCATTGGAGATACTTTTGTGAATCCTTTCAGTTTCATTCAGTATCCCATTCTTTTGGTAATATAATGCTGCCTGAACTGAAGTAGCTTCCCACACTTCTTATCACAATGGTAAATTAGGAAGAATTCTATAAAAGATTATGGAATTCTACTGCTATGAAATTAAGTGAATTGGAGGACAACATGGTTTAATATTTATTGTCCTTCCTTAATTAATTCTTTCATCAAAATAGTTTGAAACACTCTTCAAAAAATACTCTTCCATTTGAATCACAATAGATTATTTTCTTTGAAACAATGTCCTTTCCCAGGGAAAAAATTAAATATCGTACATCTCACTCCTCCACGATTTATAAAGTTGTAGATTAACAGAAATTTGCAGTCTGAAGAGTAAAAAAAGATAGATCTAAAATACATCATCTGTCTCTTCTCTGTTACAGGGTTTGTAGAGGTATGTATTTAATAATCACCTGAAATTTTAGGCTTCCTATTTTAGTAAAAAACCCTCACCCAATGACAATAATAACAGCACTTGCCTAGTAATTATTTGATCAGTGGGTGGTTGAAGAGAGTTTTTATGTTCCACCTGCATTCTACTTTTTAATTTAATTGCACTTTTGACATTAGCTCCCCAAATAAGATAGGTACATTTCTTCTTTCACCAACTGTGATAAATAAATAATAGTAGACAGAGAAATAAGTAGGTTTTCTGTTAATTGTTAGGGTAAATTTTGCACAAAATATAGAGCTAGATGGAGAATGGTAATGCATTTACAGTGTCATAAACCTGTTATACCTGTTATGTGTCTGAAAATCCATCTAAAGAAGTCACTAGAAACATATTTTGTTGTTAACTTATTATCTGAACTTCATACCTCATCCAGTTAAAGTTCTGTTTAAAATCCCATGGCATGGCATGCAATGTTCTGTGAACCAAAAAAAATCTCAAATTATTAGAAATTTTGTAAAATACTTTTGCTGTTAATTTAGTTGTACCTGAAGTCTGTCATAGAATAAAATGGATGCACAGTAGAGAAACATTGACTGCCCTCTTTTAGAACAGCTTTCTAAAAATCATTTGTGCATTTACTTTCTATGTGCAATGGAATGTTAACTTTATTTGAAGAACTTGTAAAAATTTGCTTATTGCCCTGGGATAAGTTCTATTTTTGAAGTGAAAATATGAATAAGAAATGTTTCCATTTTACAGTCCTGTAAGAATTTGAAATCAAATGCAGGGAGTTACTAAAAGGAAATGCTGATCTTGCAAATACTGGTATCTTTTTGTGGGGATCTAAGTGGCCAAATTTAAGTTCCAAATTATTTATCTTAATCAAAACCTTACTTAGAAGTTAATTGAATTAAAAATCTCAACTTTGTCACTACAATTGAAATAAGCTAGTTTGCAGCTTTGTTACAAATATTTTTTAATTAGTGTAGTGACATTACTAAATTTGCTCTTTGCTGAGATCAAACTTCATTTTAAGATTTTTCAGAAATCTGGGATGAAAAAAAAAAATTTAAAGGAAGCTCAAATAAAATTTCCTCCTGAAATTAATCTTTATTGGATCAACTCTATGAATAGTTGAAGGATTATATGACATACAAACATCTCAAAACTGTTTACATACATAATACAGGGACAAGTGATTTAAGTAGTTTTACAAGGGCTGATGTGGTTAAATGACCAAATAGTTGTCTTATATCATCTGAAGATTTTAAATTGATATTCATATTGTCCTGCATCTAGTACATTGTCACCTTAAATGAATGGCTGAATAAAATTTTATAATGCTCCTCATTTTAAGCAGAAAACATGCCAAATTGCTTGACTTTCTGTCCAGTCTTGTAATCTATATAATATCAACAAATGGAATAAAAAGAAAAGAAAGTGAGGAGACAATGTCATCTTCTGTTTTAATTATATTTATATATTTAAATCTTGTGGGAAGTGGGGAGGGTGGGGGCATACTATTATTACAAGATTATAAAGCCATAAGGGTTTTTGGTTGTTCTACTTTGCCATTAGTTATCCAGTGGCTCAGTGTGTCTGGATGAACCGTATTATCTATGATCACCAAAGGCAATATTTCTGTAATGAAGGCTAAACTATGTAAAGTGACCCAGAGTTTAAGGAAGTGGAATTTTTGTGTGTGTGTCAGATTGCTGCTGCACCTTTACATTACTTTTTACAGTATGAAATGTTATACATTTTCTTTGATGAAGGATAGTAATTAATACAAAATATTGTGTTACCAAGATGAAGTGAGCATTCATTGGCATTTCAGACTAGCACTAGTTTTTTGCTACGTTTTGTTTTGGTAATTCCCTCAGATAACTGCAAGATTCCTTCATTTTCTCACCTCAGAAGAGTGTATAACTCAACATGGCATTTTTTTGCATCCACCTAGGAATTAAGTGAACTTCTGAGGATTCCTGACATCTATTTTAGTTTATTTTTACACTCTATCATAAAAGATACATTTTCTACTTCCATTTAGTAACCTGAAAAATGTCATATGTAGGCAGAAAGATATAGAGAATTAATTGATTTCTGTCTCTGGAATAGCTGTTTTGCTTGACAGAAGGCTAAAAAACTTTTATTAGAGAAAATGCAAGATCCTAAACCAGAGCATCTACAATTACAGTACCAAAAAGAGGTGTCTTTAGTCCAAATACATTTTGTAAAAGGTCTGTCTTTTGAAATGTGATGCATTTGCTCTGAAGTTCAATATTAATAAAAAAGTCTTCTCCTTATATTGAGAAATTATATTGTCATGACCTCAGACTAGCAAAGCAAACCTTACTTATTATTAGAAATTTAGAAAGGTCTTTTATCTGCGAAAATATTAGTATAAAATCAGATTTTAAATTAAATCTTAGAAGTACTATTGCAGATAGAATTGGTGACAATGGAATGCATAAGAAAAATAAAAAATCAAAAAATTGAAAGCAGTCTTTTATAATTTTTCTCAGTAGTAGTTTGCAAATTAAAATGTATGCTCTGTATTTCAAGAGAGAGGATAAGAAGGCGTACAGATGGATAATACAATATGGTACAAGTTATTCAAGTAGCCCTATTGTACAATTAGTTTATTCACATTTTAGGAAGAGCATGAGAAGCTTAGGAGGTAAACTCCCATCCTCTAGTGTGTCATTCTTCCCGTGCATTGTACTTGAATGGTGCTCATCTGGGCAGCACTGGAGTATTAGAGAATAAGGCTATAGTGTTTTCCTCTTCTGATCCGAAGTTTATGTGTTCTTAAATTTTAGTTCAATGCCTTCTTCAAGCAGTCACTTTTTCAGCTGAAAACATTGTGGACTTTAGCCCACCTGGCATGGCTTGCCACTGTTTCACTGATGAAATTTACAGCTTTCTCTAATCCCATTTACTCAAACTGAACTATCACAGACTGTATAGTATATTTTCTTACCTCATTATAAAAATAAATAAATAAAAAAACAAAGCTAGACACTGTCCAGACTGTTTGGAGGGTAGACCTGAGGAGGTGAAGAGAATATGGATAAATAAAGTGGTATACAGCTGACAAGCGTGAACTGAGAGGAGAAATACTCTGTGAGATCTTTAGCCAAAGAAGATACATGAACAGGTCTTAGTTCAGTATCCAGTTCCACCAGAATCATATAATTCAGAGTCCATTATCTTATTTCAACATTTTAAATCTCATTTCTACCTTTATACATTTTTCTTATGATACAAATTGTCAACATTTCAAACAAGTGGATTAAATTGTAGCGAACATGGTGCATGTCCATGTTTTACATATTAGGTGATACATGGAGAGAAAATTATAAATTAATATGTAAAAGCTTGGAGCATGTAAGTCTAGGAGACATTCCTGGTGCAATCGTGTGCCTTTGGATGTTGTGCAATCTGTATTATTCATATAGATGTTCTCAGTTTGAACATAATGACTTAAAACTGAAATATTTGAGATGCACATTAGTATCTTGGGCAGTATATTATAACTCATTAACAATATCAGCAAGTCTTTTTCTTCTCAAAAATGCATATTTTAGTCAAATTATAATACTGTTTTGTCTTAATTAATTTATCTTAAAATAATATGCTGGAAGAGCTGCTAATGTAATGTGGAAGTTGCAAATATGAATCCAAATTTGTTTAACCTGTAGAGAATTAGTGATGTGATGACAATAAGATGGAGTAATTGCTTTAAGTTGGTAATTTACATAGTTTAAACAGGACAGCCTCTAGACTTCAAGTCAGTCTGCTTTTTAAAAGTGGAAGGTTCTATAAACACACAAAGCATGTTAATTGTGCAAGGATAGCATGGATTACATTATTTCTGGCAGTCTTTCAAAAATTACCCTCAAAAAAATTAAGAACTTAAATATGTTAAGTCTGTATTAATTTCTTTGAGAGAGAGAGAGAGATGATAGATCTTGGTTCATTTTTTTTCTGAGAAAATAAGC
>VXAU01000853.1:193-21573 GCA_013399695.1 Formicarius rufipectus | reverse complement strand
AACGCCGAGGGGAACAGGCCGGAGGGGAACGACTCTGGGAGGGGGGGACGACCCTGAGGGTGGACAGCCTTGAGGGACAATCCTGGGAGGGGACAGTCGTGAGGGAGACGACCCTGAGGGGGGACAACCCTGGGAGGAGCAGCCCTTTGGGGGGATGACCCTGAGGGGGACAGCCCTGGTGGGGTCAGCCCTGAGGGGATGAGCCCTGGAAAGGACAGCCCTGAAGTGGTCAATCCTGGTGGGGGACAACCTTGATGGGGAGACAACGCTGAGAGGACGAGCCCTGAGGGGGGATAACCCTGAGCGGAGCAGCCCTAGCGGAGACAGCCCTAAAGGGGGACTCCCTTGGGGTGGACAGCCCTGAGAGGGACAGCCCGGCCCGGGAGGGGGCTGTATACCCGCTGAGGTAGTGCAGCATTAACTGCGTTCAGAAGCCTTTCCTTGGGGAATGGTAGGAATAATCAGCAGGGGAAGGCGTGATGTGGCCCCGGGGGGAGGTGGTTCTGTGTCTGGGAAGGGATTGGCGGCTCGGTGGGGAGCTGGGCGCTCTGCTCCCTGTGGTGTTCTGAGCTAATTCCTCAAAGGGCAGCTGGTTGTTGCTCGGGGAGCTGGTTCAGCCGAGAGGTGGATTTGGAGCTGTGGCTGCTGGTTGAAACAAGGGCTGAGGGAGAAATGGGGTGGGACACTGGTGGATAATTTCTGGGGGGTGCTGATGGGTAAATGCAGGGGGGTACTTTGCCTTAATACTGGCCAATGGGTAGAGAACTGCTTATGGGAGAAAGAAGAGGTGGTTGTAGTGAAGGTTCCTATGGAAGGAGCAGTGGTAAAGCAAATATGATCAGATCTTGGGTTGTTCTCTAGTGAAAGGAAAGAGTTCTGCTTGAAGCACATCTGGGAAATTCCTGTTTGCTTGTCAGATGGTGAAGGGAGTGAGCAGCAGCAGCATCCCCCCCGTGGCGTTGGCAGCTGTGCCTGTGTCTGTGCACCAATCGTGACGTGGCTGCCCCCAGTTTTTATTAAGCCAAGCACTGGTCAGCCTTCTCAGTCCTGATAAACAGTCAGAATCTGATGGTACCAAGTGTTTTCCCTTCGAATTCCCTCAGGGATTTGTTTGTGTGGCTGCACAGGTGGAGCAAGAGCAAGGCTTGTGTGCTGGGAGAAACTGCTGAGCACAGAGGGTTGGGAGAAAGGCTTCCTTCAAAAAAGTTACGTACAAAATGTAACTCCAGCTTTGAAATGCAGCCCTGTATTCTGTTGGTTTATTTTTAATAGAGACCTCCTGAGTTGGTGTCAGTGGCATTTTATACATAACTTCAACTGAATTCTGCTGCTTTTTAAATTATTTTTAATTTTCTTTTGCCTGAATTAGTGAGAGGGATTATTGGTGACATTTCACAGAGTCATAGAATGAGTTAGGTTGGAAAAGGCCTCTGAGATCATTGTGTCCAACCTGCTTGGATCAGAGGGATCCATCTGGGGACCAGAGGGAGCCAAGAACAATCTTTAGGGAAAGGAGGCAAAATAAGGGAGGCTGCACACACTGTGCCTGAGTTGTGCTGTCACAGCAGAGCCTGGTTTCCTCTCCAGCTGTCCAAAGGAAGCAGAGGGGTGAGACTTTGTGCCAGAATTTGGTCAAGGTGGAAATACAGCAAACATGGTCTATTGGAAGTGAAGGAGCAGAGCCACCCCTCTGCTCCTTGAAGGAAATCTCAGAAATAATGGTGAACACAAGGAGACAGAACTGGGAGCTTAAATAACAATTTTCTTTTGATTTATGAGCAGTCATTTGTGTCAATGAAAGAGCAATTTATTGCAGCCTTTAATAGATGATCTTGCACTATCTGTTTATTTGAGCAGTTTTTTTAAGGGAGCCTTGAAATACTGTCATTTTGGCACAAAAGCCTTGATGCCTCAGGAGTTTACAAGTAAAACACAAGCTGCAAATATTAAATAACTCCTCCTTATCTAACTGGCATGAACCTCTTGGATACAGAGGTTGTGTGTATGAAATGTGGCTCAGGAAGTGGCCATGGTTGGCTTGCTGCAGTTCAGAAATTGCATGTGCAAGAGAAGATAACCTGCCTGGCTGCTTGTGAAATAATGATTTCCTTCCTCATCTTCAGTGTGATGACTAATATGTTATCTGGGTATCTCTGCTGAGAACTTGGCCTGCACAGGGGGGAAAGGGCTGCATGTTTTTTGGTTAAAATGTCTTAAATGCTTTGCCTGTAAACCTTAAAAGTTCAGTTAATATTTTTGTGGGTAAAAGAAAGCCGTGACCCTTAATCACCATGTTCTTCTCAAATACTAGTAGTAACTACTATTATTTTAAATGCTTAAATTACTTTATCCCATTTGCTGCCACTCCAAGGACTCCCTTATTTCAGGACTTGGCAAATGAAGTGTCAAATTTACCTCTAGGGGCAGAAGTATAAAAGCTACTTCTGAAATCTGAAGTTCACTTGGAAGAGCTATGAGAATATTCCCAGTTCAGAAAGAGTGAATAAAATATTCCTAGTTAACTACATGGTTTTGGGGAGGGATATTTAAACAGAGAAGTGTTCTGTCAATGCATTTTTGGTTTTGTTTTTTTAATGGTTTCATCCATGTTTTTTCTGGTTTATTTGTTGTTCTGAAATTTTGGACAGCTGCATGCAGACCTGCTTCAGTCAGGTTTGTGTGACACAGGGATTTCTGATTTACTTTCTAGAAAGATTTATCTCTCCCTTCTCTCTGCCATTTCCTTTCTGCAGAGTGAATCTCTGGTGGTTTGTGATGTTGCCGAAGACCTGGTGGAGAAACTGAGGAAATTCCGCTTTCGCAAAGAGACCAACAATGCTGCCATTATAAGTAAGTTCCAAAAGTGCCTGACAAAAATTGCCAGGAAGCCCTGTCTCCCTGTGTAACGTTGCTGCTGTAACAGGTAAATGTGAGCCAAGAGGGTATTTGTTGTATGAGCTGCAGTACTTCAAATTCTGCCTTTAATTTTAATGCTAAAACAGCGCTGTTCTTATGATGCGAGACTCCATCTGCTCTGAGCAGAGTATTTATATGCAATTATGGCTCAGAGTCTACCACTGTTTGTAAAATGATTTTGGGAAATCATGGGATGCACTGAAGAAGCGACAAAACAGAATCACAAGGGCTATAATGAATGCTAGAAAGCTTCTGCATCCATTGTATAAATCAATTGAAAACAACATTGATCTGTGTTTTATTTGGATTTACAGTGAAAATCGACAAGGATAAGCAGTTGGTGGTGCTGGATGAGGAGCATGAGGTTTGTTAAATGAATTGTAAATAAGAATATCTTCAGCCTGCAATATGTTGTTGTCTCTAAGGTACTGCCTTAGTTTCAAATTGTTATCAAACTCTTAATCTAATTTGGGTCATGAGCTTATTTAAATGCATGGTCACTCTGCATGTAAAGCACAGCACCATTAATAGTGAAACTATGCGGAAGCAATTGAGCTGACTAATTAATTGCACACCAAAAAAGTTATTTTTAAAGCTGTTTTAACTGTGTGAAAAGCATCTTTGGCACCTGCTGGCTTTTTGCAGAGATTTCTTCTGTGTTTCCACGTAGATCTGCACATTTGCCTCTGAGCTGCTCTGCCATCAATTAGAAGCAGGATTGCTAATCCCCTGCAGACTCTAAATTTGATGGGCAGAACAATAAGGTCAGCCCAGGGTGTGGTGTTTCTTAATGGTCCATAGGGCAAAATGAAATCCTTCCCAGGGATCTGAGCATTAACCATAGCTCTTGTTGCCTAGAATGTAGAAGCTAATGTTAAGTTTAAATGGAATGGGGACTCCTTTTTGTTTGCTGAAGGAGAAAGGACTGAGTTTCTCGAATTTTTCATTTATGTAGCTGATTTTAACATACTTTTTGGTGTGTGCTTGCTCGCTTCTGTTTAGCACTAGAGTTAGCAAAGTGTGGTAGCTTCCAGCATAGCCAGCTAGAGCCAAAATGTTTGCTAAACTCACTACGCCTAAAATAGGGTTGATTATTCATGCAAACATTAATTTGTGTGTAGTCATAGGAGTCTATCAGCACACAAGTCTTCCTAAACTGCTGTAGTAATCTGGGAGGTCATTATCAGTTCACCTGTAGATCTACCTGCAGGTGTTTCACTGTCCATTATTCTGCTTTAACCTTCCAGTGCAGCATCATCTGCTCAAATATTGCTTGTGTTTAATGTCACCAGGGTATTTCTCCTGACGAGCTAAAAGATGAGCTGCCCGAGAGACAACCTCGATATCCTTCTCATGCTGCTGCCATTTGGTCTTAGTCACTCCTGGAAGCTGTTCAAAGGTTTGGGCTTCACCTTTTTAGGCCAATACTTGCTCTACAGTGGCTTTGTTTGTGAGATAACCCAGGCATCTGTTCTCAGGGTGCACTGAACTGCTCTCCCACTTGTTGAAACAATGACTCATTTAAGCCTTTCCTCAGATTTTATTCCCTTTTTGACTATATAATGTTTTGGGAAGTACAGCCACGCTGCTGGTAATGTAAAGAAATAAGTAAAATGTACCAGTTTGTGGCTACTTCTAAATATAGAAGTGTGCCTGTGTAACTCAGGATCTGTTTTGGTACTTTCTTAGGATGTGGCTGTTGTTGTTCTGCTGCAGTTACTGATTTCTGAGATTGCTGTGGGCACGTGATCTGGGGAGGAATCCTTGTTCTGAAAAATAAAAAAGAAACAAAATAACAAGTAAATTTTTCTTTAACTAATTGGAAACAAAGGAATACTTAAGTTGTAAGTGAAGAAGGTAGCTGCCTCCATCAGCCTCAAAAGCTGTCTGGCACTATTCTGTGTGCTGTGCTGAATCTTTCCTTTCATGCCCACGTTGCAGTGGGAAGCACTAAAACAGGAGTCCTGGCTAAAACTGCAGTGCAGATTCAGCAAAACACCTGAAACAACGGAGTGCTTGGTCAGCAAAGAAAGAATTGGCTTTTCATTAGCAAAAACCACACTGGTGGGTGTGGGAAGTCTTTTTACAAAGCTGGGAGAGGAATATTTGTCATGTGAGGGTGATTTTTAGCCCTGCTGTGAAACATTACACAGAGACAGCCCTTGCACTGAGGCGGGGTCAGTTCTGAAAGATGTGGAAGTGAAAACAGAACAGTGAGACTGTTCTTGCCAAAATAAAGCACTTGCTGAAATGCAACAGTTACTTGTGCCTGCATCAAGATCAGGGATTATATCCTAATAATCGGTTTCTTAGTTTCTTTAACCTCAGAAAAAACATTCATTGTGTATAGTTACAAGTACCAGCATGAAGATGGACGAGTTTCTTATCCATTGTGCTTTATCTTCTCCAGTCCAGTTGGTGAGTGAACATTGTGATTGGTAGCTACTGTGTGCTGTAAACTTGGGAATAGTCTTTGCTGTGGAAGATGAAAAGGAGTGCTTAATGCTCTCAATGAGGTTTTCCTGCCTTTGAGGTTCACATTTAGGACACTTAGGGTGTATGATAGAAGAGATACTCTCTTTTCCCTTTCTGAAGGCTAAGCAGGAGTGTTGGTTTCCTGCTTGGGGGGCCAGAAGGTGTATCCTCCTAAATGTGCCTGTGTTCAGCAACACCCTTCTCTAAAGGACAGACCTGGAGCACTCTGCATCTACTCATGTAGGTTTAACCTCATTTATCCTGTTTGCTGTCACATTCTCCTCAGTTCTTGGGGAATCCACAAAATAAGACCATATAAGGCTCAGGAAATGAGTGAAGAGAGGGCTGGAAGATACCACCTCTGTTCCCAAGGGATCCTGTTCACCTGCCTGTCTTGCTATTTGTGGATATGAGTTACTGGGGAAAGAAATTTCTCATTTCAGCAGGACACAGGAACCCATTTATTTCTGAGGCCCTTGGAGTCCTATTCCTTCTGTACTATCCACGAAAGGAACAGCATTTGTTGGAGGGTTAGGATGGGATTTGAGAGGAGGGTTGCTCTGGGGCCTGGGTGCAAGGGGCAGCAGCAGAGGGTGCCTCCATGCAAGGCTGTGATGTGGTCTAAAGGGCTGTCAAAGCTGTGGGAGGAAAAAAGGGCCCCCTAACCCACATATGGGCAGGTAAAATGCTGCTGAAAGTTCCAGGAGAAACGGAGTGTAATCCTGGGTCATCCCAAGTTTATACAGAGCAGTTGCATCCCGTGCTTGTGTCACTAACCTACAACATGAACTTACCTGGGCAGGGAAATGTTTGATTTTAATAGAAGCTGAATAACCTGTGACTTGGTTTGGGCTTACAGAGCTCAGTTGCTCCTGAGGTTTCCATCTGTGTTCTGTATTGTAATAGTGTAGCTTGCTGGCATTACTGGATTATCCTTGTTATCCTCTGGAAGAAGATAAACTGATTGCATTGTTCTACCCTTCATTACTTAGAGCTAGAGTAACTGGCTATGTGAAAGAGTTTAGCAACTAGTGAGCACATTCTTCTGTAGTTACCTGAGAATCTTCCTATCAATGTCTTCAGCTTTCAGTTTGGTATTTTAAAAAAATTATTTTTGAAGTGCTGCAGTCACAATAAATAATCAAACCCTCTTTTTCCCCCCTTATAACTACAGGATGTAAGCCTGAGCAGCAGATGATGTATGCTGGCAGCAAGAATAAGCTTGTACAGACAGCTGAACTCACTAAGGTATAACTGACTGTTTAAGTAACCGTCTACCCCTTCACTACAGGTTGCAGAGGCTGTTTTGTGTCTTGCTTGAACTGATGGCAAGAAGAGTTTTTTGAGACTTTGTGATTACAGTGAAGAGAATCTGGTTTAGGAAGACTGAAGAAGGAGTGTGGGGGGATTTCTGGTGGTTACAGGTACAAGAAGAACAGTATTCTCTAAAATGAAAATATCTATCAGTAGACTGGCTGTCTTTACTTTTGGGAATGAATTTATTGATGGGAAGAACAGACTGAAGCGTGGTGTGAAGCAGATGAGTTTAGCTGGTTTCTGGAGCTGTGCTCTTGCAGTACAGGCTGCAGAACAACTAACATGTGCCAAGTGCTGAACAATTCCTTCCTGTGCTTGGTTCATCCAGTACTGAGACCAGAAGAAATCACTGCAGTCACCAGGCCTAGGTGTATTTTAGAAAAGAAATGTCAGCTATTGTTCATTTTAGAGATCTTTCAAATCTCTGCTTAATTGGCACCCAGAGTCCTTGAAGTTTTAGCTTCAAGCAGTAAAGCTTAATAGAGTTGTGGTCACTTCATACCATGTGAAATGACTTCATTACTCCTCAACAGCACTGTTCCCTTTAGGTGTTCCTTATCCTGCTGAATCCTTCAACATCCCATAACAAATGTCTGTTGGGCCAGAGAGAGAACTGTGAATCACAGAATCACAGACTGTTTTGGAATGGACTGGGCATTAAAGACCATCTTGTTCCATCCCATGCCATGAGCAGGGACACCTTCCACTAGCCCAGGTTACTCCAAGCCCCATCCAACATGGCCTTGAACATTTATCTTTTCCAGCTGTACCTTGTAAGAAAAGACTTCTGTGTTTTAAATTAGACCTCAAGGTGACAGGAGTCAGTGGAAGGAAGCAGAAGGTAAGATGGGGGAAGCACAATCAGCTCAGCCCCAAAAAGTCTTTTCTTAGGTCTATTAAAACTGCACCTTGGAGACCTGAGAACTGTGACAGAAAGGAGGAAGACAGTTTTCAGTAAGTGAAACAGAAAGATTGGTGAGCAGAAGGTGAAAGCCTGGGGAATAGCTCAGTTGAGTTAGTCACCTCTGAAATGGGAGAAATTCAGTCTGAGAGGCTTTTGAATGCAAGCCCAAGAGTGGGCATTGAGGTCCCTCATCATCTTCCTTCTGAAGCTGGAGAGGACAGCCTGTCTGCAGTTGGGGTTGCTTGCTTGCTCTTCCAGTGTGCTTTATTCTTTCCACTTGCTGAGCTGTGTTTCATTTTAGCTCATGCTGTGACTTCCCCCTGGTGTGATTTCTGCATGTGACTCAACTGAGTTCTCTCATTTTTTCAGTGACTTGCATATTAGCTTGGCTTGGCTTCTGTTAAGCTGTTCTTGTAACACTGAATTTTGGGGTTCCTCCAATTTAAAGGTCTGTGGATTTGTAAAATTTTACTTCCCTGACTCTTTGATCTGTCATTGGGCATCCCATGGGCTCCAGTGAGCAGTGCACAATTAACACAGCTTCTCTTCAAGGGTATTCAAAACCCAAACCACAACCCAGTTACTTGCCCACATGGAATGTGAAGAGAATATTGGTGTCTTTGATCTTGTTTTCTGCTTCAAGGCTGTGCTCAGGATTTGTTGGAGACTTAACAAAGCTTTGGGTTGGTGGGTTTTAGGTTGTTTTGTGGGGTTGCCCAGGGAAGCTGTGGCTGCCCCATCCCTCAGAGTGTCCAAGGCCAGGTTGGACAAGGCTTGGAGCAGCCTGGGCTAGTGGAAGGTGTCCCTGCCCGTGGCAGGGGGTTGGAATGAATTGGTCTTTAAGAACCCTTCCAACCCAAACCATTCTGTGATTCTATGATTTTTTTGGTTTGTTTTTGGTACAATTTTGTTTTGGGGTATCCCAGGCTTGTTTCTTACAGGTAAAACTGGATATTATGGATTTATTTCAGTTCAGAGAAAGAATAGTTTTGTCTTTGGCTGAGCAAAATTCCTAAACTTTGGGTTTAAATCAGCCCAGAGATTAAATTAATTTGTATTCTTCAAATAGACCACCTAGCTGAGGTAATGCATGTAAGATGATGCCATTCCAGGGTTATTTTAGAATGTAATGTGTGTGCTGTTCTTATTAAGGAGAAGAGTGAAACCTAGAAATAGGAATGGTGAAGTTCTTGTACAGGTTAGTGTTCATTGCCACTCAGTCTTGTGTATTTTCCACTGACCTGATCCTTTCTGGAAAGCACCTGAACATTCTGGGTTGGGTCCTGGTTTATTGCAGCTCAAACAACACGTGTGGGAAGCTGCTGCAGTTGTGTTCTTATCCCTTCCCATTGCCACCCCTTCAGGAACTGATGCAGTGCCCTTCTGTTTAGGTATTCGAAATCAGAAATACAGAAGACCTAACTGAGGAATGGCTGCGTGAGAAACTGGGCTTCTTCCACTAAGGAAAACCTCTGTCCAAGTATTTCTGTACCATCCTGGTGATACTGGAACCAGACATGAGTACTTACATCCAAGCAATGCACTGTATTCACAGCTGTCTCCTGCAGTATCTCTCTTGTGCAGAGTTTGTGCAAAGAATAGCAGGTCTGTCTCCTTGAAGTAACAAATCTTTGCAGGTGTTTCCTTATTTGTACCTGCTAAAAGGGAATACTCCTCTGCAGGGACTCCTTTTGCACTCTTGTGACTAATATTTCTGTAACTAAAATAGTTCAATTCTGGATTTATAACTGTGTACAAACACCATTTGGAAGCTGACGCTAACTTCTTCTGAGCTACAAGTGCATCCTGGTGACACACGTTAGCCATTTATATGCAGAATTTGTGTACTGTCACTTCTCAGATTTTTTTGATGTGATGTCTTTTCAATTTTGAAAACTACTCCCTGGAATCATTTGGTATGAAAAAGACAAAATCTTTGTGTGACAAATCCATCCATTTATCTTTCCATTGAGTCCATGTGAACTGTCTCAAATTCTTGGAACTAATTTTTGTCATTCCAGTAATTCCTCAGTTGCCTGAGTCAATCTTTCTAAATTTCAGGGCACAGCTTTTGGCTGTCCAGTTCTGCTAATACAGTCTCACAGGAACTAGCAGATAACTAAGGGCTGAACTACAACTCTGGTTCCTCTCGTACCAGATTTCTTCTTGCATCTCTAACTTCTGACACTGGTGAGAAGTTTACCTCTACTCACTTCCTGTTATCTGAACACCTGGTGATACTGTGTGCCTTTCATTTGTTAGCTTTAAAAGGACTTGAGAATTTTACACTGCCACTTCTTACAAATTTGGTAAAAACTTTTGTTAAAGAATCCAATTTGTTCCGAGTGCCTCGTGCTGCAGTTAACATCTGTTAAAACAAAAAGCCAACCTCATATTCTTTGAAATTCCAATCATCTGCTCCATTTGTAGGAGTCAGGAGGTTCAAGCTTTTCATAGTAATGAATGATTTCTATCTCTTTTGTTATAAAACTTGACCACACGTAGCTTTTGAGTACTTTAATTACAGTCTCTAACTTTCTTAACCGCTTGGTGGTCAAAACTACATTCCAGATGAAGCTTTTGCTTAAGTGATCATTTGAGTCTCATCTGCTTAACGGTTCATCTCTTTGAAACAGCAGATTCTAATGTGAAAATAGTATTTAACTTTTATAAATGACCAGTCTTTTTACAGGTCTGTTTTATATTGAATAGAGTAGTCTGATGTGGGACACGTTCAGCCCGTGCTGTGGCAGAGGGAGCACTCATGGGACAGTCTCTCACTATCTTGCTGGGGTGTGTTTGTTGTGCTACTGAACAAGTGTCTGCGTAAGAGCAGCTTCCTGTTGATAACATCCCTTAAAATACAGCTGCCCCAACCAATGTGCTCGCTGGGAAGGAATGCAGTGTTAAATCTGGAGGCCAGTATTTCATGCTGTGAAACCTTTGCTGAAAGAAGGGTGGTTTTTCGTTTGTGAACATACCCTGTGTTAGTGTTAAAACACTAATTCCTACAAGATCACAAGGAATTCATTTGCAGAGGTCCTCAGTGTTGGTAAATCTCTTCTTAGTTTGATGTTATTGCTCATTTATTTGTATATAAATCTGACTTGAGAGGAGCTTTTCAAAATACGTGTTGGAATGATCCAATGAAATCGATCTGTCGGTGCGGGGAAAGAAATGCTTGTAATTAAATTCCTGTGTTAACGTAGTGAACTGGAAAAACAATTTCATTTCCCTGGAAGAAAAAATGTTGATTATGAAACTGTTGCTTGATCATTCTGTACTGCAGATCAATAAAAACAATGTCTTTTGTGACAAGCAATGTATAAACAAGACTTTGGCTTAAGGGATAGTGTCATTCCAAGCATCAGTGTGGAAACAACAGGAATCTTGGGTGTTTTTGGGATTGTGCTAGAGGTGAGGCATGTCAAAGTACAGCGTGGGTGAGAGGGGAGCTGATGCTTGGAAAGTTCAGCTTGATTTGCAGTGGGGAAAACTGGATTAATCATCTTTGTTGTACTTTGTACACTGGTGGGCTGCCAGCAGCCAACTGCTGCCTGCACAGGTCTGCACAAAAATAACTGCACCAGAGGCTTGTCTCAGGAGGCAAGGGAGGAGCTGCTGCACTCAGATGGTTCAGTTTGACTTTTCATCTCTGGATTGCTCCACCTCCTGCCAAGAAAATACTGCTCCTCACAGCTGCATCTTGAGCCAAGTTCTTCCACTTCACGTGTTCTCGTGCCTCCACCTATGCCCTTCCTGCCTTGGGTGCTGCCCCTCAGGCCTTGCAGAAAGAAAAAAGACCCTGATGGGGTTAAAGCCATTTTCTCCTGAGAGGTGCTGTTAGCACTGCTCAGCCCACCAGTCTAGTTCTCCAGCCAGCCTTGCCTGGCAGCTGTACCCCCTCCCCTCACTGAGCTGTGGAAGCAGCTGCAGGGACTCAGAGGATGTGAGTGCAGGGGCTGTTTGCTGTTCCAGGCTTGCTCCTGGTCTCCTTGGTTTTAATGCAATGTTTTGACACAGCTGTCTGCTGCTAATTGTCCTGGGCTCTTGAGATACAGGCAGTGCTAATCCCTGACTAAAGAAAGACATTAATTCTGTCCAGATCTTTCCTGCACCAATACCACTTGTTTTCATAACATCCTTTTCCCACCTTATCTGTAGAACTATGTGTTCTGTGCTGCTGCCCCCCTGAAGTTCAGTGGGAGGCAGATGTGTCCGTGTTCAGGCCAGTACGTTCCAGAGTAATCACACATTTATCTTATATTTTCAGAGCTCTAAAGAGGGAAATAAAGTACGACATAAATTAACCTATGGGAGCTTTTGTAGCTAAAGGTCTGAGAGTCAGCATTTTCCATTGGGAGCTCCTATTTTTCAGGAGTTAGTAAGTCGGCCTCAAAATCCTTGGCCTGGAGTTGAAGGTTTCTCCAAAGGAGACTTCTGCCACAATTAATCAGGTTTGCTTTAAATACTGACTGGATGGCTGGGATACAGCTCCTGTAGGCCTGTTCATTGATGGTGAGCTGAATTAAAGCATGAGTTTGCATGTCAGCCCATGGAATGGATTTGTAGTGTTTGAATATTTTTAGCAAACAAAATGTAAATGCTGGTATTTGATGGTTTAAGTGTATTTCTAGTATCATGAATGCTGTTCTGATCTATCAAAGGAGGCAATAATGTAGGTGTTGACACCTTCTTCACTTCTCCAATGGAGCATCTTAAGCACTTGTACCCGGATTCCATTTTTGTATCTCTAACTGTAAAATAGCTGGTCCAGAAACAATGTTAAACTGGTGACAGGGGTCTGACTCAAACAGGCAGAAGCAAGAAAACTCAATTCCTCACTTCAGTGTGCTCCAAAAATACATTCATTTATCATTTTTTGATCCAACGTGTAGTGACCTTGAAATGGTGAAACTCTGGGGTTTGTTCCCTGGCCCCAAATCACTGTTGTAAAAGGTCTGAGAGGTTCACAGCCAGGTTTGAGAATTTGCAGTTCCATGAAAATACCAGTAACCAGTACAACTTCCACATCCTGTTCAGTCTCTGCTAGTTCACATTGCATGTTTACTTTAAACCAAATCTTTTTTTGCTAAGCATGGTGCTTGTATTGGTTTAAATAAAATGTTTCATTAAGAGGTTGTGTTGCCCTGTTTTAATTGCAAAGTGGTGTCTGATGGGGAAGATCTGGGAATGGTGGTGTGATCTCCCTCCATTTCTCAGCTTCCTGGAGCTGTGGAATATGATACAGTGCAGGAGCCAACTGAACAATGTCAGAGGAGCTGTCAAGGACACCCCAAGGCCTGAAGGAGACACAGGAACTTTGTTGTACTTTTCCTTCTCACAGCTGGCTCATCCCTTTTCTGCCCAAGAGGCCGCTGGATTAATTGGATCAAAGTGCTCCTTTTCCTCATTCTTGCTGTTTCTTCTTTTCATGATCTTTGGAGGTTTCTTTTCCTGTATTCTTGGAAAAACTGCCAAAGATAATCCAAGGAATTCAGCCTTGGTACCTGACATGCACTGTTTGTGCCAACACTGAGGAACAGCATTTATAGGCCACAAATTAGCCATGATAGAAATAAACCCCTTTGCTCCCAGGTGAGAGAGCTCTGTGAAGGAGAAAATGCACAGCTGCTTGAGCACATCTGGCTCCTGAATGGCATCCTGATCACCAAAGTTACAACAAAATCTGTTGCCAAAATACCTAGGGGAAAAAAAAAAAAGCTGCTGTGGGAGAAGAATGATCTGCAGAACAGCAGATGAGAGAAAGGAAGAAATAAATAGCTCTCCTGGGGGAGGGAAAGGTCACCTGTGGAGCCCTCTGTGATCACTGAGTGTGCTTCACTAGGAAATGAGGCGATGGTTTATTGGTGCTGCCAAATCACAGACAGTAAAAACAACAGCAGAATAACAAGAACTGCCAGGAGATTGAGGGTTATGAAGTGAAGGGCAGCTGCTTCTATGCAGGGAAGGTCATTGACTTGTAATAGTTACCATGAAAAGGGCAGGTGAGTGGTTGCTGAAGTTCAGACCAGCAAAGGGAATGGGAAATAAAACGTGAAACCTCCAGGCAGCAGAGCAATCCTGCAGTGTTCCTGTATCCTGAGTATCCCACAGCTGGGGCTGTCTCTTCCAGGAGTCTGCAGAGATGACTTATCCAGGGCTGGGAGTTGTTCAAGGAGATTCCTTGGCTTGGCAGGGTCGCTGGGGTGATGTGAAGAGGAGAAATGCAGTTGGTTCTGGAGGAGCTGGAAGAGGAATCATTGAAGGGTTTCACCTGGAAGGGACCTTAAAGATCATCCAGTCCCACCCCCTGCCATGGGCAGGGACACCTTCCACCAGCCCAGGTTGCTCCAAGCCCCAGCCAGCCTGTCCTTGGACACTTCCAGGGATGGGAGCCGTGGCAGTCGCTGTCAATGTGTGCTGGAGTCTGTAAGCATGACTGTGCCTACTGCTCCACATCCCCCAGGGGTCATGGAATTCACTGAAGCACAAGGTGGCTCCCCGGAGCTCCTCACCTGCTCCTCAAAGGTGAAGGTCCTGCAACGTTGTTGTTGGGTGCACGTGAGAGTGGGGCTGTTGGGCACAAGCAGGTGAGATGCCCCCTTGGAAGGAAGGTGGGGATATGGCAGGTGAGTCACCCCCCTCACTTGTCAGTTTGCACTGGCAGGGCAGTTTTGGTGATGCTCCCCAGGGTCTGAAACATGCTCAGCTTCCTGTGGGAAAGCCTGCACGGATGGGTTTATGGATCTCAGTTCTGGAGATCTTGGATTTGGTTTCTGTGTAACCCCAGTTTGGTGGCGTTCTCTGCAGGGGATATCCATGTTTATCAGTATCTGCAGGGGGGTGCCAGAGGATGAATCAGGCTCTGCTCCATGGTGCTGAGCAATGGGACACAAAGCCAGGGGCAGAAACTGATGCAGTGGAAGTTCCACCTGAATGTGAGGTAGAACTTCTTCCCTGTGCAGTGACCAAGCACTGAAATAGATTGCCCAGAGAGGTTTGGAGATATTCCAGAACAGGCTGGACACAGTCCTGTGCAACATGCTCTGGGATGACCCTGCTTGAGCAGGGAGGTGGGAGCAGATGAACCACTGTGGCCCCTTCCAGCCTTGCCTATTCTGTGATCCTGTAAACTTGGCCCCCGTTCCCCTCCCAGGTCTTGTTGGCTTTTTCCCCTGTCTGCTGTTTCTCTGGGGCCACCAGGCTGATGTGATCCTGCATGGACAACAGGGTGTGCAGCATCCCCTGCAGCCTCGCCTTGCTCTGACTGACCTCCACATCATTTCTCTAACTCCCCATGAAGTGAAGGAGATGATTTCAACACATTTGCATGGATGTGGTTAATCAGAGCAGTCCATTGTGTTCCACCACAGGGGGATCGTCTTCTCTGGACTGTTCTGTCGTGTTTCATTCTTCCAGGGGCTGCAGACACACTCTGGGTTAACCCTGCTCACCTCTGCAGCTTCGTGAGACATCTCCCACGGAACGTGATGGAGCTCGGCCAGAACTGCCCCGACAGCTCTGGCAGCTCCTCAGCAGGGGACAGAGAGGAGACAGGAGCAATTATCATCCAGAAGGACTCTGAATGCAGAACAGATGTGAGCACTGGGAAAACAGCACGTCTGCCTTTCACGGCACATTTACTCCTGTGACGGGGGAAGTCTCATCCAGGCTGTTTGAAAGGCACACACTGTTGCCCCTGTTCCTGCTGTTCCATGCCTTGAGTCCCATGAATGCAGCTTCTCTTCCCTGTCCTGCAGCCCTCGGCTCAGCAATTAATATAATGCACCCTTGAAATCCCCGTGCCAAACAGCAGCTGATGTCACCTCTCTTCTGTGGAAAACGGGGAGACAGCAGAAGAAACTGGGGCAGAAAACATTCAGCGGACAGGGAAAGGGGCACCAGCCATCCCACACTTTCACTGAGGCCTTAGAGGATGGAAGCAGAGCAAAAACATAGGAGTTTGTGCCCTTATGGAGCTGAAGAGAACAAGAGAGATTGAGCATTTCTTCATAAAAATGTCTAATATTAAATATCTACCAGTGGAAAATGCTGCTGGATAATTGAAAGTGCCCGCCTTGCTCACAACTGCAGCCTGCCTGGCCATCTGCTCTGCCAGCAACAAATCCAGGATTGATCCATGAGTGTGATTAATTCCGTGAGGCCGGCGGGATCAAGGGATGAGCTACAGACAATATTTATACCCTACCTCCAACTGTGAATGTGCAATTGTTGGGTTCAGGAGGACAAAACAAATTGTATAGCTGTATTACTGGGACAACAGAAGAAGAGAGGCATCCACTCCACAGCTCTTTTTCCTTGGATGGCCCCATTCCAGGGTCTCTAAGCACAGTCTAACATAAGCCCCCATTCCCAGCCTGGGAGGTGAATTGGAGCTGTTCTTGTTCTACATCTTCAGTGCTGCTCTTGGCTCCTTCCTGCAGTTTAGTTCTAAAATCTTGGAGGCACTGGCTCTGTGCCCTCATCCACATGGGCTGGAGAGGCAGATGTGGAGCGTGAGCCAGTCACTCTCTCCTCCTCCCTGTGCCTGGTGGGAGAACTCCTACAGACACAGAGACACGGAGCCAGAGAGGGGCAGGACTTACATCTTAAGAACAGCCAGCAGGGTGGATTTCCAGCACTGGTACCGCTTTGAACTGATGTGATAATACAGATGTAGCTGGAGAGATCAAAGGCAAGATTTGTGAAGGAGTTTAGATGTAGATGAAGGCTTCTGAAATCCTATTTCGTGTGATTGAACTGTGTGAGTGCACATTGGGCCTGAAGGTGCCGTCCTCGGACACACGGGTTGTCTGTGGGAGAACAGGGAGACCAAAGCGTGGCTGTTGACAAGACAGTGAGTCTGAACAGCTTATTTCTTGGGGGCAGAAGCAATAAGGATGTTACTCCCCATCCCTGGAAGTGGCCAAGGCCAGGCTGGACAGGGCTTGGAGCAACCTGGGCTGGTGGAAGGTGTCCCTGCCTTGGCAGGGAGGTGGAGCTGGATGGGCTTTAAGGTCCCTTCCAACCCAAACCATTCAGGGATTCTAAGAGCTAAGGACTGAGGGAGACGTTTTTGGAGTCATCCCTGCTACAGTTAGGCTAACAAAGAATGTTTTGGAAAATCCCTGTCTTTGTTAATAAGCAGCCAAAGCCTGAAACACATAATGAAATAGTCCCTGAAAATACAATTAATTATTGGTCCTTTTGCCTGTCCACACACTGGTGTCATGACATGGGCTCAGAATTGTACAGAGAGCAACTAACAGAAGCTCTACACAGCAAAAGAAAAAATAAACTCTGTGATTTCGAGGACAGGTTGAATATGCAGTATTTAGCCTATTAAGTGAAAACTGTTGCCATCTGACAGTAAATGTTGGAGGGATTGAGGCCACGGGTGGATTCTGTAATGAGTCATGGTGAGATGCCTGGCAGTGTCTGTGTTTTGAAATTGGATTTTAAATGTGATTGTGTCTCTCAAGACTCTCTTTCATGTGCAAATGAATTTATAACATTAATTTGTTTACGTGGTCATTACATAATGGGAGAGCCTAAACAGGGATTCTGGAGGTGAGTTAAACAGTGCAACAGGAAAGGATATTTGCCAGTTTGGACTTGCAGGTCCAGGGATCTTTTCATCCTGTGTATCAAAGGTTGAACCAACATCCCCCCTCTGGTGCACAGAAGAGGTGAGTGGGTGAGTTCTGTGCTTTTGCTGCTCCTGACCAGTATTTAAAGGTGTGCAGGAAGGTCACCTTGGCTGTGTTTGAGGTACTGGGAGAGTCTTTGCTAAATTCACAGAATCCTGGAATGGTTTGGGTTGGAAGGGACCTTAAAGACCATCTCATCCCACCCCCTGCCATGGACAGGGACATCTTCCACCAGCCCAGGTTGCTCCAAGCCCCATCCAGCCTGGCCTGGGACACTTCCAGGGATCCAGGGGCAGCCACAGCTTCTCTGGACAACCTGTGCCAGGGCCTCACCACCCTCACAGGGAAGAATTCCTTCCCAATATCCCATCTAACCCCTCCCTCTGGCAGTGGGAAGCCATTCCCCCTTGTCCAATTACCCCAGGCCTGTATAAAAAGTCCCTCCTTTTTATAAGCCACTTTAAACTGTAGATAAATATTCAGATTTCCTTCTCCTAGACACCCAGTAAGCAAAGTCCTTATTGAAGCCAGCAGGACTTTTGTTACCAAGTTCCATAGTATTAGATTCTTCTCTGATGTCTGCAGCTGAAATGACGATTTTCCCAGGGATATTATTTTTGATGTTGAAGGATGTGGTTACCCTGTGTACTTGTACCATAATAATTCACAGGAATTGCTCCATAATCTTCCCTCACAGCTCTCTGCCAAAATCTTCCCTATGAACAGGCTGTCACACACTGAATTATGACTGATTATATGGCTGGTTTCTGATAAGGACAAGTACTTGAGAGGGATTTAAGATGAAGTGAACAGACACTGACATTTTCCCTTGGGATTCCAACCAGGATTAAACTCTGTGTCCAGACAAAAGGGAAAGTGCATTAAAAGCTGTGGGCCATCCCCAGAGCTCTGCTGTGGCTTCCTGACATTATTTACAAAGTTCAATCAGAAAATTCTGACAAAATACTCAGTCGTTGTTTGATTTGAGCTCCCAAATAAATAAATGAAATGAGAATTGCTTAGACCCTTTTCTGCAGAATTTGCTTCTAATTTCCTTTTGTGTTATCTTAAAAACCCAATCTGTAATACAAGAAATCCTTCAGTGCACAAATCGTTGTTGTGCAAGATTACAGCTGCCGTCCGCTTTTCCTGACGGCCTAATTGCAGCTGGATGGGGTGTGCCAGCACCCGAGGGAATAAAACGCTGCATTCCTCGAGGCAGAATCAGGATTCATTGCAAGTGCAAATGCGTGGCTGACACACCCTTTCACTCTCCTGTTCACTTTTCACATCCCCGTTGCACAAGAAAACACTGAATGCACTTGGCAACATCACACCGCCTTTGCTTATTTGGGTGTGGAGAGTCCTGAGCGCACATCGAGGGGTGTTTGTGTGTCTCAAAGAACACGTTCCTGTCACAGCTGGGCCTGCTGCCTTGTCTGCTGAGGAGCCAGGTCTCCTTCATGAACAGTTTCAACAGATGGAGGGCCACACCATCTGTAATTCCACCTGGGAGGCTCCAGGTGTAACAAAACAGTGTTGGTCACTGAGTCTGGGTGGTCATCAATATTTAATATTTACCTTCAGTGGACCAAATTCCTGGTTTCCATGTTGGAAAACCAGCATTCCCCAGCCCCGGGGGAGAACAGGATCTCTGCACACATCCTCTGTTTCTTTAGTTGATATTCTGATGCAAACTGGCCCTCCTGGATGGTTTAGGAAAAGCCTGAGCCAGGCGTTTCAACACCGAATGTCAGATCTCCCAGCAATTTCCAATGCCCGTGGGAATAAGTGTGCCTGTACAGCTGAGGGAACTCCAAGCAAGAAATAAACGGTCTCCCAATCAATAAGGCTAATGAAGCATCAAGTTACAGGAAGAAAACTAAGTTCTTATAGAGGAAGACTTTAGTCTTGAGTTGTTTCTGACTCCTTGGGAGTGAGGGATGAGGAGCAGTCAGGGGCTCTCTTCCTAATCCATCCTATCCCCCTGAGATGGAAGGGAGACACAACAGGGTCAGCCCTTATGGATGTTGTCACTGCCCACTGGTCACCTTGTCTGTCCCCCTTGGAAGGGGATGGCAAAGCGCTCGGGGCAGAGCAGGGGATGGCCTGGGCCAGCTGCCTGTGCCTGCTGCACACTCACCTGGCCTGTGTTTTCTTACCTTTTAATTAATCCTACAGAATCATGGAATGGTTTGGGTTGAAAGGGACCTTAAAGCCCATCTCATTCCAATACTCCTGCAGTGGGTAGGGGCACCTTCCACTGGACCGGGTTGCTCAGGGTTGATCTTCCCCAAAATTTATTTTAAAATCTGTTTTCTGGGTTTCACATTGAGGTTTCTTTGGTCATAATGACACCACAGGAGTTTGGCAGGAGTAGTTTGTGGATGAGATGAGTTATTTCGTACCGAAACATCAACTTTATCTTCACAACAACTGATTTTCTAAAGACAGCTCATTTGCTGCAGTCTCCCTGTATTTTGTGGAAGGAAATAAAGCTTCTGCTCATCTCTCTTTGTGACACTCCATTAATTGCTGTAACACTTCCTGGCAGATAGCACCAGAAAATGTTATTTACTGTTTGGCAGCTGCTAGTCTTATGGAATTTATCCCTCATGCTGCTCCAGAGGAAATGACTGCAGCAATACCACCCCGGCTTGTCTCTAGTGGAAGGTGTCACTGCTTTAACTGGAATGACTTTTATATGTCCCTTTGGAAGGAGAGTGTGTGATCTCCTCAACCTCTTTTCTCATCTTGCTGTTCCCTTTGAGCAGGCTCCAAGTTGTATCGATTTGGCATTGCATGACCCAACACCCCCTTCCCTGGGGCTCACACACTGCACCCTTTCCAAGCATTCCTTCCTAAATTGGCCAGCTCCTTTTTCTCCAGACATGGTTTGTGCTGACCAGGTAGTCTGGCATGGCCAGATAGGGATAGGACAAGGGGGAGCAGATGTAAATGAGAGGAAAATTTAGATTACATATTGAGAAGGAATTCCTGGCTGTGAGGGTGGGGAGACCCTGGCACAGATTGGGCAGAGAAGCTGTGGCTGCCCCATCCCTGGAAATGTCCCAGGCTGGGTTGGACAGGGCTTGGAGCAACCTGGGCTGGTGGAAGGTGTCCCTGCCCATGGCAGGGGATGGGATAAGATGAGCTTTGAAGATCCCTTCCAATCCAAACTCCTGGCAAAGCCCATGGGTATGGCAGGCATGGGATGGCCAAGCCCAGAGCAGTGGGAAATGGAGCTGCATCCAGTGGGCATCCAGTGGTGTCCCAGGGGTCAGTGTTGGGCCCAGTCCTTTGTCGCACCTTCATTGATGCTCTGGATGGGGGAATGGCTTCTACGTGGGTGACACCAAGTTGTGTGGGAGGGCAGGAGGGCTGTGCAGAGGGATGTGGACAGGCTGGCCTGATGGGTCAGGAGCCAAGAGCAGGTGCTGGATTTTATGCTTTGGCCACAAGAGCAGCCCAGGGCTGGGGCAGAGTGACTGGAGAGCTGCCCATGGGCAAAGGGGCTGGGGGTGCTGGGGACAGCACCAGGACATGAACCCAGGTGTGCCCAGGTGGGCAGCAAGGACAAGGGCACAGGACCTGGATTGGGAATAGCGTGGCCAGCAGGACCAGGGCAGTGACTGTGCCCCTGTGCCGGGCACTGGGGAGGCCACATCTCAAATCCTGGTTCCAGTTTTGGGCTCATCATAAAGACCCTTTGAGGGGTTGGAGAGTGTCCGGGGTTGAACGGAGCTGGGGAAGGGGCTGGAGCAGCAGGAGGGGCTGAGGGAGCTGGGGGGGCTTCTCACTCTCTACAACCCCCTGAAGGGAGGTCAGAGCCAGGTTGGGTGGTCTCTTTTTCCAGGCAGCAGCAATAGGACAAGGGGGCAGGGCTGGAGCTCAGCCAGGAGCGGTTCAGGTTGGATATTAGAAAGAAATTCTTTCCAGAGAGACTAACCAGGCATTGGAATGCCCTGCCCAGAGAGGGGGTGGATCCACCATCCCTGGAGGTTTTGAAACTGAGATTGGACATGGCACTGAGCGCCATGATCTGGGAAAGGGACTGGAGTCGGACCAAGGGTTGGACTCGATGATCTCGGAGGTCTTTTCCAACCCAATCGATT
>VXAU01000850.1:27109-48201 GCA_013399695.1 Formicarius rufipectus | reverse complement strand
CAAAATCAAACTACCACAATATTTTAGACAATTTCTATGTCCCCATTGACAATAAAATAAGTACAATGGTGTTTATCCCTGTAGTTGCTCTATTTACAGTTTATTGTTTGGTTTGGTATATTGTGGTGAGTAGCTCTGTGTGTGGAGAGGTATTCTGCCATTACATTGCTGCTGTCATGTCTAATACAATATTTAAATTCCTTCTATGCTGTCTTTAAATACTGACATTATTATGTTACTAGAAGCTGTTGTAAAGAGAAGCTTACTCCTGTGTCTTTTCTTTCCCCCTTCCTCATTCTGGCTTTCTTGGTCTGTTAAAAACAGAAATTTGGAAGTAGATCTAGGAACGAGCATTTTGCCATCAATTACAGCTACTTTTTGTTTGATGAAAAGAAACCTTAAGTGAGAACTGAATGCTGAAGTCTTCTTTGTATAGGCCTCAAAATGATGGCTGTTTGGTTCAGAGATTGATGTATCAGTTGCACCCCCTCTGATACAGAAGTCATGTAAATAGAACTGCTCTGGTACAGTGAGAGCCTGCCTGCCTAAAGGTCTAAAGGTAGACCTTTACCTTGTAGCTACTAAGTTTACATTTCTATGTTGTGCACAGGGGGCTTGTATGTGTTGTTAAATTGCAAGTACTGGTCTTTCTGAAGTGTCTGTAGTCTTTAGGCCTCAAGACACATTCCTTTACAGTATGATTCCCTCCTAACTCAGAACTGAAAGTAATTCACCCTTAATTATAGGGCAGTCTGTCTTCATGAATTTTTAATTTATTTTAGTTCATTGAACTGGACCAAACAGTAAATTCCAAAACTGTAATTGCGAATATTTCTAAGAAGTAACTAATGTTAGTTCAGCTCTCAACTTCACATTGCATGGACTAAAATGATGTTTTTGAAAACATCTTGTCGTTGAGACCTTCGTACTCTTAAATTCACTTCTTATGCTTCTTTGCTTGGAATTGTTTAATGGCCAAGGCAATACATTGGTAGGAGTCACCCATTATGCAAAAACTGCATGTTGATTTCATAATACTAGTGTTATGCTAACATGTATCATTTATCTAAATAGAGAATTTTCTGGTTTTCAGAACGTACCAGTTAGGAAGATTCCATGCAAAGCGAATGCTCCTTCAGGGTCTTTTTTTGCACGGGACAACACAGCAAATTTCTTATCCTGGTGCCGAGATGTAGGCGTGGATGATACCTGCCTGTTTGAATCAGAAGGTTTGGGTATGTATTTCTTTAGGTAGTAGTTGGTAATTTAAAATTATATTTTTTGTGTTTTGCCTTGAAAGACAGAATGGCTCTTAATAGATCTCAGCTCCAAATGTGACCTGTGTCTGACTGTGTTAATTTTGCCCCTTATTTGTGGAATAAACAAATACACATCACATAAAATTCATTTAAGTCTATTTTAATAGGAACTTAAATGAGAGAAAAATCTAAGATTTCTTGTATGCAGATAATTTTTCATTCAACACATTTTTGGTTTTTGTTTGAGCATGGAATTCTGTTTTGTAGTTCAATGTATAGAGTAGTGCTTTTCTGTTTTGGGACAGTAGTGTATAAATGCATGCTTAGTTCTGGCTGCCCAAATTTGGCTATTTGTGCAGATTTAATGAGTTGCGCAGCAGGCAAGAAAATTTCTTATCTTCAGTTGCCTATGCTCACCATATTGCCCAGCTAGTTCCCTTGTGCAGCTCTGGACAAAACTTATCCGACATTACTACTTCAGGGTACTCCATGAGAAGAATTGGATTGCTTAGAAAATTCCCTGTTCTAATACAGCTTGTTGCATCATTTTAACTCTCCTCCCTTCAAAGGAAAACTTAGAAGTCTTGCTTCGAGTTTTTCAGCCAAATCTCATGAAATGAAGAGAGTCAAATGTTTGTTTTCTGAACTGTTTTTATGGAAGACAAATGAACACAATGTATTGAATCAAAAAGCTTCTTTGTTCTGTTACGTAAAACCTCTGCCCTGTTGAAATGTATGTGTTGCGACAAATTGATTCCAATTCTTTTACACTCTTGCTCTATTTCTGTAGTCTACCATAAATATTTCTGAGGCTTTTTTAATTTTGTCTGTTCTTTTATTGTGTGAGGTTTATTAATTATTTTATATGTCTGAGGGAAACTGCTTGGCAGAGAAGAGATTAGTATCACAAAGGTGACAAATAATGAGGAGGATGTGTGTATTGACTTGATTTTGTAATTAATTCCTGAAGTTGCAATTTTTATTTCATATGGTAAATAATTTGGAAGATGAACAATAATTGTAGTTTCAGTGATTTGAAATGCAGAAGTTGGACATTGTCTAGGATGAAAAAACTTGTAAACACCGGAAGGAAACACAGACCTCCAGTCCCTGAGACAGGCAGAAGAACCTGTGGTTAATGGAATACTTAAACGTATTTAGATTTTGTACTGCTATGGTATGCCCAGTGGTTTACCATTGTTCTAAGAATAAGTTAACTGAGATAATGTTTAAAGGAACTTTCTTGTGTATTGTTAAGAAACTAGACCTTGTTTAGAGATTGAATTGGCGTAGCTGAAATACCGATATTTACTGATAAGTTAATTTTTACCTGTACGCAGTGCATTGCCTGCCACAGTACAACATTGAGTGCAAAGACACCTGGAAAGCTGATGTTCAAGAGGACTTCCTCTCTCCAAAAATGGAAGTGAAATATGCCTGAACACACAGTGCTCAAACCTGTGTTCTATTAGATTTCTTTGCTTAGGGACTGATTTTCTTCACTGATTGAAAAACTAACATTTGTTTTCTTTCTCTTATTATAGAAGGTACTAGTAGAAAAGATTTATGGTGCTGGAAATAGGATTAGGACTTGATAATATTTTGATCCATTTTTATGAATTTGAGAAGGAGATGGTGACCATACCATAAAAAAACCCACCAAAAACCAAAACCAAAAAAAACAAAACAAAACAAAAAAAGAAACCAACACACAACAACAATAAAACCAGTAGCCACTATTCACCTTTGATTTGAGCTATAAAGCAAAGTTTGGATTTCATTTGAGGTTTTTCTCATGCATCAGAAATAATGATAAATCATAACAGTTGCTGATCTAAAGCTTTTGTGTTCCTCCCTCTCCCACAAATCACTTCACCACTGCATAGGAAATAAAAACAACATGGGTAAGTAATATGAAAGGTTCTTTTCAAAACGTTGAGAAACGTGTATGAATGACATCTTAGTGCTTGCATTGCCTCATTGAATTCTGCATTTTTGATAGTTGTGGTGAAATTATGGTTACAGAGATAACTGTTTTTCCCTATGTCAATGAAACTGTAAATTGATGTATAAATTGCTAGTGATAAAGCAGCTGTTTTCTGTCTGTATTGGAGAACCTTACTTACTGTCTATGTTCTTAGCTGAGTAGATTTTTCTCTTCATTTTTACTCTGCTTTTAGGTATGTAAATACTGTATTATTAAATTAGATACACATAGTGATATTTTCTTCATGCCATTGTATAATATTAAACATTCATGAGGTGTTTTTATGGCAAATAGGTATTCTAACAGTATAAGAGTGATTTTGAAGATTTAGTGCACTGAAATACTTGAATGATAGATTTGTGACACTACTGATTAAAAAAAATAAAAAGGTCCCAAGTCTACTAGAAACCAGTAAAATGAAACTTTATAAGCTAAGAAATTATTACTTAAAAATACATTCTCATCAAAATTGGTTCTGAAATCTTTGAAATTGTGCAAGTATAGCTGCATCCAAGTGCAACGAACAAATCTATATTTTAGCACTGAGATGATGATAAGGTATTCCTCACTGGAATGGAATTGTATCAAACAGACAGTACAGCAGATGGGGCAGTCCATGCCTAATGAACATCCACATGAGTGATTTTGGTGAGACTCTTGAGCATTTCTAGAGGTTTTGTTCTGCAAAGGGTTAGCATTCTAGGGCTGATTCAGACTAGCAGATGAGCAGACCTACTCATGTCACTTTTCCTTCACTTGTTGACTAATTTAGTCATTTATGTAATTATTTTAAATTATGCATGGATTCAAATGCTCTGCTGTATTTGGGCTATTCAGCTGAGCTAAACATGGAAAGAGTATTGAAGTCTCTCTTCAAAATAAACAGAAGAAAAAATAAATAGAATGACAAATAGGTGCTTGCTGCACTGGTAGCTATGATTATGTCTTCTAATCTGGAGTTACTTTAAAGATCATTAAAAGAGAACATTATTGAGCTCAAAAGTTTGAAGTTTGCACTTGCACTACTAACTTACTGGTAGTCTATAATGATGTATTTTGTCTTGCTGAATGTTATCATGCTTTGACATGCAAACAAGTTGGAAATATAGTTTTATGTTAAGACATGGAAGGAAAGTATCAGAGTTAATGCCTTTGCAAAGAAAATGAGGGTGATGTATCTGCTGTATGAGCTGCAGAAAAGACATAAGCATCTGTGAAAATCACAGCAACATGGTACAAAGTGGTAATCTTGAATGATGGAAAATAGAGGGAGACTCTGCATGCTCCCTGTACTCATAGACCAATTTAACATGCTTATTGTTTTGTTTTGATTTTTGTGTTTTTTTGGTTCGTTGGTTTTTTGTTTGTTTGTGGGGGTTTTTTTTGGGTTTTTTTGGGGGTTTTTTTCCCTTCTTTTTAATAGCTAGTGTATTTGAAGGAGGTGGCATTAGCTTTGTTAATACCAAAAAATATGATCTGAAGTCCAAACTGGGTAGCTCTTGAGATATGGTGTCATTCAGTGAAGTTCTTAGATGTATCAGAGGTCAAAATTTGCTCTGTGTATAGGACTCTGAACATGCTGCACTAACTCTCTGCAGTGTAAGAATAGTAATAGTGCCTGTAACTCCTCTGTTCTCATTGTAAGTAGATGTCATAGGTTCCCCTGAACAGGCTTTAGGGCAGCAGATCCACACAGCTATGGTAAGTTTATTTATGAAACCATTCTGTGTAGAGCTATTTGTAATTGTTGTGCTCAGGCCTGAAGAATGTAATACTCAAAGAAAACTGCTTGGACAAATAGTAAGAATGGTAAGATTTTCTGTGATTACTTCAGTTAAGTGAACTTTAAAGTGTAAGTTCTGAGCTCTTTGTGGTAATGGAGTGTTGTTGGATGATTATAGGATTTGGAACCAATGAATATTCTGCATCTCTTCCATGATAAAGTCTACTCAGCAAGAAAAGGGTTTGCCACCAAGCGTGACAGCATGCTGATGTGTGTTGTTTTGGGAGTTGCTGAATGCCATTGATGTATTAATGTTTTGTGCTTGTATATTCTGTAATTCTACGTGTGTACACACAGTATGTGACGTGGACTTTTTTTGATGCAACGGATAGATTAGAATTTAATGGACACATTCCCAAAACACAAGCATCTAGTGCTTTAGTGGAAATAGCAGACTTAGACACTTCTAATCTCTCTTCTAACGCTGCAGTTTAAATGTAAAAAAAAAAAAAAAAAGTTGATTGCTTCATAATATTTTATGCATGGGGCAAATGATTCTTTTAATTACTACTGTAGTTTATCAGATTTCATACAAGGTGGAATTTTGTCTGTTCTTTTACACTGGCACATTTAGATTTTGTAAGGGCATGTAAAAATTTACATTAAGTTGCATCAGAATAAGGCTTTGTCCCATCTTTCACAACACTTTACTAAACTACTCATAATATTATCAAATACATCTCATTTTGAGGACTATAGAAGCATCCTGGACACTGTATTATTACCATCGGATTTACATTTTAAATTAATGAATTCCAGTAAATTACTAGTGTTTAGATTATTTCTATATTCCTTCTCAATGAATTCCTTACTCTCCTTAGATCTACTGTGTTTGGCTCCTTAATTATTTTTAGACTTCCATAAGTGATTGCACTGAAAAGGACAAGGGATGAGGAGGGAACACAAGTGTGTCATAGCATAACTGATTCAGAAGCAAGGATATGTTTGGGATAAGTTGGACAGAGTGCTGACAAAGCAAAGTTTAAAGTAATTTTTAAAAAAAGGACTACTGCAGGATCAGACTAAAAGGTTTTAAAGAAGAAAGTGAGAAACAGTGGAAAGAAGGATCACAGGACCAACCTTTTGGAAACTTTCACTGAACTTGTGTGAATTCTGATGGCAGTTGGACACCTATAATAATAAATACTAAGCCCCTTGAGAAAACTCTTTGCTTCTAGTAAGCTCAAAAGTGCTTTAGAAATAGAAATCATGTTCACTTTTTTGGATTCAGCTATGCTGATATCTTAAAAAAACGCAACCAACCAAAACAAACAAACGAAACAAAACAAAGAAGAAAAAAAAGTCATTTAAGAAGGAAGACTGACTTCACTAAAACTGATTTATAAAAATGGTGGGAGCCAAGATTTGAACATTAGCAGGAAGGTGTGAGAAGTTTGTTTTTGTATTGTGACGGGACGTTCTACTGATTTAAAACAACCAAGGACAAAATCACAAAAGACGTGAACATTTTTATTGTAAAATCTCAGTTTAAACATGCTCAGAAAATACATGAGACCATGTGACTGATTTTTATGCCTCCTCACAGTCTCAGGTTCTGATAGTGCAGAAAGCAGAGGTTGCTTCTCCTTTGCTCTCTCTGCTTCATCTGGTAGCATCCAGGCAGTTGGGAAGGGACCGCTGTGGAAGGGCGCAGTGAAGGATGCAGAAATATTGTGAACAGTGGATAATAGAAATGAAAGTACATGGAAGGAACACAAAGGGTGAGTGAACAGCCAAGAAGATGAAGACCTGTAAAAGGAGAACAGGGCAGCAGCAAGATGGAAGTAGTGTGAAGAAAAGTTATTGCCAGAGAAGTGCAGAGATAAAAGCTTACTAGGAGCTGAAGAGGTATTACTGTTAAGAGAGTCACTGGCGATAGCTTGAAAAGATGCAGGCAATGAGGACAGTAGGTAAGCATTTGAAGTGATGAGATGGAGAGCAAAAGGATCTGTAACTGTCAGGACACTAAAATAAGCTGGACTTGTATGCACTATTATTAAACCCTCCCACTGTGTTCTTGTCAAGCAAATGTCATCAGTGAGATTCTCAAGCAAGATGGATATTTCCATTCATCTTAGGCATGCACAGTGCATGTATTTTGTATTTACAAATTGCTACTTGCTTATAATCACCTATTTGGATAATTCTTGTTGCTTATATTTGATAGGAAAGGACTGGACAATGATTCTCCAGGAATTTTGTTTTCTTCCCTACATAAAAGCTTGAAAAAATATAGGAAAATGCATACAAAAATTGTATCTGTGATGTGAAGTACTTGGGCTATAATTAGGGTTGGCTGTACTAGTTTACTTGTTAAGATACATCTACCAACTTTCCACGTCATCCAGTGGATATAGCAGTATACAAAATAACATTTATTTTTTTCTGAAGTCCCCAAATATATATGCTGTATAGTCCTCAGGAGTGCTAACATTTTCTTGTTAGAAGCACTATCACAGTCTTCTTATCAGATGACCAAATGTTTGTTTTTGTGGTTGGTTATGTCCTTGCACAGCTCTTCATCCTCTAACAATGATTTCGTTGTGTCACATTGTTCAATGTGAAATGCATGAAGTGTGTCTAGGTTGTGTTGAGTCAGATTTATGAAAGGACTTGAATTTTGTTTGGGTAGAGCATTGACAGAAAAATGTTTTACCTTTTTAAATCAAATTCTTTTCTAGTTATATTTTTGAAAATAATAGTAGTTAATTCTTTTTCTCCTCCATTCCAAAGTTAATCAGATATGCAGATATATGAATTACAATTGACTCTCCTTGACTATTTCAAACCTGGATTATTCCATTTATATTTTGAGGGATGCCTTGTTTCTTAAAATCAAGTTTTATTTTGGGGCAATCCCAACTTGTTTAAATCTAAAGCAGAAGCATACCCTTCTAGGGCCATGAATGTAACACTTCAAAAATACACATTACTAGTAAAGGTAAATGTTTTATGAAATTACTGTATTGTGGGTAGGAACAATATTGAGAATAGCTGAATGTCCAGGTTTGCATGGTTTACATTCTTAGTAACAGATGGCTGAAGGATAAAAATATTTTTTCTAGTGCAGTGCAATTTCAGTTTTCATACTCTGAACTTTCACTTCTGAAATATATTTGGATTAGATTAAAGAGGAAGAATGCATACATCTGAAAGGGCTATATAGACACTAGGAACACCACTCACACCACTTATCATACATTTATTCACATCAGTAGAGGCTGATGTTGCAGAAGCTGAGTCTGCCTCAGGCAGTTAGTTATGTAGAGATGTTTAAGTCTGCAGATTTCTGTTTTCAGTATCATGCATATATAGAACAAAGTAATTACTTTCAGAGCTTTAACGAGACATTGAAATATCTTTTTCAGGTATGGTATTATTGCTTCATGCATTTGAGTTAGGTGAGTCTTTAGATTACCAAATGTTTCTACAGCTGAGATCTTGATGTTTACTCATTAAAACAGGTCGATTTTGATGCTTTTTGTTTTCTGATTTATATAAATAGTCACACAATTACTTTTTGATGTCAAATCTGAAGTGTAAGGTGCAAATCTGTTGATTATTGCAGAGATTTTTAAAACCTGGTTTTTATCCACAAAATGAATGTTTTTTCTGCAGTAGGTATTTCTGGAAAATAAAAGTTGATGTACACATAAATTACTTTTTTTTTGGTTATTATCTGTAGAAATACAACAATATAAAAGTATAAAGCTATCACTTAAGAAAATATGTAAGGAAAAGAAAGAGGGTGGGAAAAAGGATAAAAGTAGATAGTGGAGAGGAAACATATCACCATTTCTATGGATCCAGTGACAAAACATGATTTTTGCAATTTAAAATGTTGATCAAAGTGATGATTGCAGTTTTGATGAGGTGGGGGAGGGGGTGGGTAAAGCCCACAAAACACAGATTTCACTGGGTTAATGCACATCCAGTTTCATGTGGAAAAGCCTAGGTACCTCCCCTGGGAGGGATTTTACACCATCTGGTGTAACACTGTGGATCACGTGTTACACCAGATTCCACATGATGGTGGAAGTGGTGGGAGGACCAGAAATTCATCTGGGGGCACTTTTGGGTTCTGTAACAGTTTGAGACCCCTTTTAGGATATGACAGCTGCCCCTCATATGAGTGTAGCTGAGCCAGTTACGGCCCATCAGAAGGGATGGGGCCATGTGTGAAAGTCGAATACCTGCTCTGGAAGGAAGTTTTACACCTGAGCCAGTTGTATAAGGGAGAACATTAGCCTGAATAACGCATTATCCCACTTTGTTTCTTATCAGCCATCGCCCCTATCTGGCTCAAAACCCAGCCTGTTGCTAAACAAAGGTTGGTTTGTCATGGTCATCCTCTGGTGATGAGTGGCCACCCCTCTGCACGTGGGCTGTTGTTATATTCACCACCACACACCCACTCTCCTCCTCCCCTTCTTTGAGGGGTGCAAACCTGGCCCCAGCAAAGTACCTGCTGCTTTTACAAATGGCCTTTGTTTGAGTCATTAACATTCAGTCTCTGACAATAATGAGAAGTTCATGCTGAGTCATAGCTGATTCTGAAACTTAAAACCTACATGTTCTATGTGGAGTCCAGGGATGAAAACTTGCATATATGCATGTATATAGAAGAAACCCTTTTTTGTTTGTTTGGGGTGTTTTACTATGATAAACTGAATTCCTAAAGCATTCTAGTTTCATATTTGCTTTAAAAATAGATATATAAAAAAATCAGACCAAGTTTATAGTAAGATATATCTTTGCTAATGCAGTCTTGTTATTTTTGTGATTTAAATTGGCTAAGAAAAAATTATCTAAAGGATATGAATTTTCTTCATTTCTAGGAAAAAAGGTATCGTTGTAAAGTAATTTTTAACATTTGACTAAGTGTTATGTCAGAGTTCTTGATAATTTTTAAATAGTTATTAATTGGTTGCAGATTACCACTTAGCCCAAGTAATTACTCAGTGATTTGGATAACAAAATGGAACTTTCTAAAGTGTCTGCACTCTGAGAGCCACTCAATCCCATCCTTTTTATTCCAGTAAAACTCCACTGCAAGCCAAAGAAAACTTAAGTTTTATCACAGTCAAGAGGTACAGATGTTGATGATTAGTTTCCATTCCATCACTAAGATCTTTAAAATAGCTTTTACTTATCAATTATTTTCCATCTTCATTTTGCTTTTCCAGTACTCCACAAGCAGCCAAGAGAGGTGTGTCTTTGTTTGCTGGAACTTGGAAGGATTGCAGCAAGGTAGGTGAAAATATTCAAAGAATGATGAAATATTTACATTCTTGACAGCAGTGGCTATTGAGAGACTTGATAAATCAGCACATCTCAAAATAACTTCTGTGCTCATTATATTCAAGGAAGGTGTTTGCCTTGGTGTCACTCAAGAATATCTGAGGGCAGTTGTTAACAAAATATGACGAAATCTCTGTACCATCAGTTCAGTGAAAATACTTGGTTGGCAGTGCGTGTATGAGGAGAGGAAAGAGTTGATATTTTTTTAACTAAAGAAAGCTTTGTGCTGTTTCTCCTAACAGTCAGACCTCTCTATCTGCCCCAGCTCATGTTGCAGGCGTGGCTGCAGTGCCACGTTTGTGTCATTCAGTGGCAGAGAGGACAAGGCGAGGTCTTCCCCTGGTGCTCTGACCCACGTGCGCTCCCAGGATTGCTCAACAACCTGACATTATTGCTTTTCTGTTTGCGGGTTTTTTTTTTCTTTAATGTTAATCTGAAATGGGCGGTGGGCATTGGCCGAATGCTGTAAGCCCCCGCCTGTGGAGCCGGCTCCTCCTCTGAGGACGCCGGTTCGAATCCTGGAGGAACTCGCTGTCACCATCCGAGTGTGCTCGGCCGTGGCAAAATGAACCTCAGGAGTAAAGGGGGTGGGGCCAGTTCCACGCACACTGTGACTCACCTTAAAAATCCATTGCGTAGGCTTATCCCAAAATCTTTGTTTGCGAAGTCTAGCCAACAACAATAACAACAGATTTCTCTATAAACAACTGAAATTTAATTAACTTGTAATAAACTGATCCTTATGTAACCTAAATCTGACCTAAAAGATTCTAACACTGCTGGACCTTCATCACATTGTAATGTTATCTTTGATGTCAAGACAACTGTGACTTTTACTAGACAATCAAAATTACTCTAACTAGAATGTGATTTTCCCCTTTTGCAGATGCAGATTTAACCAACGTAGTGCATAAGATTTGCTAAAAAAATACATGAACAGCAGTGCTGCGGCCCAGTCTTGCATGTAAATTGCAGTTGAATTCATCCATGCTTAAATTAGAGTGCCTAACTATTCAGATAGTTTCTTTAATTTCAGAAGAATTACTTTTGGCAACAGTCAGTGTGAAGGAGACCCCAGTTTATTCCTAGGTCAAGAACTAGTATTGGTCATGCTATAGTTCCATTATGTGTATTCATATTTTGTGAGTGAACTCACATGGGAAGCTGCTTTACTGGACATTGTTTCTTGGTCAAGTTTCAGAAAAGCTCATGCTGTCAGTGGAAGCTTGCATAGGAATAGGAGTGATCAGAAAAATAGTTGATTTCTGGTTTTCTGGAATTTTGTTACCTCTAAAACTTCGATTCAGTCCAACACGGAAAAAAAAAATTATTTTACCTTCCCATGAATAAGAAAGTAGGTGTGTAATGAAATGGAGTTTAATGACTCTTAATTTACCTGAGCAAACAAACTGCTTTCAAGATTCCTAGCTGGGAGATAGACCTACCAGCACCCAATTGTCAGGAACATCTGCTCCAGGTTGATTATTGATAGTATCCAGCTTCCTTAGGGAATTCATGTCAGTGGCAGTGTTGGATTCTGATAAACTGGGTTGACTTAGATTAATCTCATTTTGCAGTGAGATTTGATTTCTCAACAGAGCTACAAGAGAATTAAAATAGAATCTTAGCTTTTATATGTCTTTAGCTTTCAAGTTTTGGATGTTTTCTGTTCCAGACATGAAAAGAAATACTGAACAAATAAATAAACTGCGCTTTTGTTTATTATGCATATCTATCCCTTTGCCTTTAAAATACTTATATTCTATTTTTTATTTATAATGCATGTATATTACCATATATTGTGTTTGTTTCTGTATTTATGTATTTTAATTTTGTTTACATATTAGGGGTCAAATGATATGTCTGTCTACTTGTTCCTGCTTCAGTATCTCTTTAGAAAGAAACAAATCTCTGTTTATAATCTTGTACCTTTCAAAGGTGCATGAAAACTGTTGAAGTGGAACATCAGGTTGATAGAATTGAAAGCCAGATATGGGATCCCAGTTTTGCTTGAGCTGTGGTAAACTAGAACTGTAAGGGAAAAGAGAATTGATAATTTCCTCCACTAAAGTGTAGGAAAGCATGCATTAAACTGACATTGTTGTGCTGCTTTAAAGAGGAGAGGAGTCAGATGTGTGCTTGTGTTGTAAAGCAAACTGCATCTTTTGGCAGTCTTGGGGATCTGCTTTTGAGAACAGGAGCTGCAGAGATCTTTGAAAAGCTGCCTCAGTTAAAGAATAAAAATAGTAAGAGACACTGAATAGCTTTGTACTTTTCCTTTTCTGTTTTAGAAACAGAAAGATATGTTCAAGGTGGCTTACTCATCACAAGGATTCAGCTTTTGGCACACTTTGCCCAGATAGATTACTCTTGGTCTTTGGAGTCTGTAACTCCCATAAGTTGACCTAAACCTTTCCATTTAATGCAAACAGGCTTATGATTGAGGCACAAATGAGCAAGAATGAGGATTGATTGTTTGAGGAGGAGATAGAATTGAGCTCTGTTCTGCTAAACTTGAACCTATTCAAAAGATACTCTATGGAGGAAGGGAGACAGGTGATAATTTATCTTTACTTCAGCAATGCTTTTACCATGATATCTCATAGTGTCCTTTTAGCCAAGTTACAGACAGATGGGTTTGATGGATGCACTGCACAGAGAGTGGGAAACTGGTATGACCACTTGTCTCAGAGAGTAGTAGTTTAAAGTCTAGATACTAATAAAAATAGAATTGCCTGATAAATTACCATGGTTTTCAGTTGTTTATGAAAACAAAATTTTGAAGTCATCTGCAAATTTTCAATAGCTAAAATGGACCCTTGGATGCACGGGCAGGTATCATGTGGATACAGGGAGGGGATTAAAGAGGGAGGGAAATGTCCTGCAGAATGGAATTGACAATACACAGGACTGCTGCAGTGGGTTGCAGAGGTCCAACGTCCTCCCAAAGTATTTGAAAGTCAGAGATTATACAATGGAAAACAGCTAAATTATCTTTCCTGGGAAAAAAAAAAAAAAAGTTCTTGGGTATCCGTTAAACTCTCAGGAGTTAAACAACCCTCACGGGTCCTTTGGAATTACTGTTGAGCAATGTCAAGATCTTTCTGCTATTATATTCAATTTTACCTTACTAAAAATGGAAAGCAATGCTCTAACAAGTCTAGTAGAGATCATGTTACAGGCCAGTGCTGCTTCATTTGTAGTTGTGAGTGGCCAGGTGAGAAAGGAACAGAAAAGAAAATTCTCAGCATACCTTCTCGAGCAGAATTTGCACCTCTACCTCTCACAGAAAAGATGTCGGTTTTACAATTTCAGCTTTCCAGCAACTTTGCTTCAGGTTGATACAGTATGTGGAAAAAAAAGTTTGTTTATTCTTTGATTTTATTTTCCAACTTTTCACCAGAGGAATTCAGAATATTGGAAGTACAGGGAGCTTTAAAAATCTGTCAGAAAGACAAAAAGTGGAAATCAGGAAATGCAGTAGAAGTAAAGAAGCAGCATTGCATAGAATGAAAGAGTTGTATTTGATGTAGAGCTGTATGCAAGAGTAGGCTTAGAGCCCAGTAGGAATTTAATGATTTACAGCCTGTCAGCATCTGCATACAGACAGGAAGTAAATGGATTGTATGTAAGTGCTTGCCTCAGTGTTGGCTGACTTTTCATTAGGGAGACTGCACCAGTTAGAGGCCCATACAAGCACAGATTTGGGTTTTATTTTTCTTTAATTTACTAGGTAGTGTGACTAAATTAAATGTTAGGAGGAAAACACAAAAGCTACTATATATGCTTATGCCTTTTCTCTGTACACTTCTAACAATATTATGGTGTTTATCTTAGATTTTCATGAACTGTAGTTGTTACTGCTCAATATTTTAGTGTCTAGATCTTTACCTAGATAAATAAATATAGTTCTGCATCCAGGATATGGGCTTTTTTACTACAGAAGAAAATATGGTTTCATTTATTCAAATAGTTTGCTATGAGAGGTCTACTTGGCATGATAACTTTTCCAAGCTGAAGTCCTTTTCTGAAAAAGGAACTCTCAGTTTTTCTGGGTTTTGTGCAGTGATGGCAAATAAAAAAAAATAAAAAATAAATCCTAAGGGAGTTATCAGTGAGTAGGAAAATGGGATGGGCTTTCAGACTTCTGACGTCTACAAGCTCTGCTGCTTGCTGTGAGATACTGACTGGATCACTTGCCATAAAGCTTTCAAAAGCTCTTTCAAAAATAGCCTTGCTTTCAAGTACTCTGTTTTGAGTTGCTCTGTGCTGAAGTTACATAAAGTTGTATTTTGTTTTAGCTGGAGCTACAAGTCTGTTGCTACTGTAAACAGATCTGAAGATTGGCTGTCAAAAATCAGTTAGAAAAACAAATAGCCAATTCTGAAAAATAGTGGCCATATCACAGTTATTTGTCTATAAATTTACTGCAATAGCTGAGAGCAGGATAACCCTTATTCCCTTTTCATCTGGATTTATTTGAAAAATACTAACACCAAATAAAGGTTCTCAAGTAATTCGAAGGAATGTTGTTTGGAAAGAAACTAAATAAATTTTTGAAAAAGCAAATGTGCTGAGCTTGACTCTGTCCTGTATGGTATAGCAGGTTTTGAGGTGTAGTGTTTTTCATAAATTAGTTATTCACCAACATACAGAAAAGCTGAAAAAAAGCCTATAGTTCCTGTAACTGAGAGATTCTATCTAAATCATTTTCTCTATTAATTTGAAATGATGGTAGTAGTGATTGATATATTTTATACATGTTTATTAATGAATGTACAGTTCTGTTATTGCACAGTAATGCAATACAGAAAGCAGAAATTCCTTCTACCATTCTGTTTAAAATATGCAATACTTTATACAGACTAGTAATATATTATTTGCACATTTCCAAAAGGTTTGGGGTGGAGCCTCCTGGGTTAATAAAGCTGGAAAAAGAAATTGAACAAGAGGAAACACTTTCAGCTCCCCTTCCATCTCCTTCACCATCACCAACAAAGTCTCCTGCGAAAAAGAGCACAGGGAAACTGTTGGATGATGCTGTAAGTTGTGTGAAGAAACTTCTTCCTATCTGGTCTGTTCTGATATGCACTTACTTGCAAAGCACACACAAACCTGAGTTTAACATCTCACTGTATTTCAAATATTTGCATGCTGATAGAGTTAGTTAATTTTTTTACTACAGTTATTTATGTCTGAAGCTTGGAAAAAAACCAACAACTTGCACTGTGTAGGAGCTCTGCAGCTTAGCCTTGCTTTGTGCTTACGGCCACATTCCCTTCTTATTGCTCCTTTACTTCTCACTCACCAACTCCCACTTGGAGCTTTGTCTGGGAAGGACTGAGTCAGGGCTAGGAGATCTGGCTCATACTGACTCGTACTGAATGACTTGTTCATAGAACAAACACTTCTATGATATTTCAGCTTAATTTTTTGCTGCTGTTCTGCATTTTTCTTGCATAGTTAAAAACCAAGCATTGTTTTCCTCATTTTTGGAACAAAAATATCTGGTTTTGAATTTCAATAAACTCTTTGCAGCACACTGAGTGTTCATTTCTCCCTTGCAAACCCATAGAGGTTCATTTGAAAAAGCTGGAATCTGATGAAAATAACACATTTTGAGACCATGAAGAGGTTAAACTTTAAGTACAAATCTAGCCTGTAAAAAGAAGCAGTTACCATAGTAACTGCTACATTGCGAGGTAGATGTGCCACCTGGGAGTTACAAAGCACTTCTTGAAAAATCCATGTGCCACTTTTCTGTTACAAAGAGCAGATGGAGTATAATGTTCGTTCATTTTATTGAAACACTGGTTTATTTGATGCATATAATTACATTTAAATTTTTTTGGTCTGTATTCCTCCCCTAACTTTGCAAAAGCACTCGTATTTCAACAGAATTGAGAAAGAGCAGTTCTGTGTAGAAGGAGCATGGTGACTGCATATCTTGTAGAAGCAGAGCAGAGACTATGAAGGTTTTCTCTAACTACCTTCTTTAATTTAGAAAGCAGTAGGGACAGAAACAGATTCCTGACCCACATTGCCCCAGACACACACTATAAAATAGCATCAGTGCTCATATAATCCGGACACAAAATAAAATAGAATATAATTCTTTCCTCTGCTTTCTTACTTGATTTCCAAATTCCACTCAGTAATACTTCTGTGTCCTCTGGGATAGTAAGGTAATGGAAGCCTCAATAGCAGGATCAGCAGTGAAGGTCTTACTATTCTTGGTTTTACACCAGTATAAACTGTTGGTCCAGAGGTTGAAGATGGCTCTATTTTGCTTACGTGGTTCTAAACAACCCTGAACCTGTTAGGCTCAGCTACTCTGAGTTTTTGCTTGCTTAGATGAACTCTGATAGGTGCAGAATTAAGGCACAGTTCAGCTTCAAATTTCAAGGACCTCCAGAGGTGATAAATGCCATGTGATGTTTTGTCAGAAATCCCTGATAATCAAACAGTATTCAGAGGGCCATTGCAAAATAGGTCCCTAAGCACAATCCCACTCCTACTACCACATTCCAAGAAACACAGCGATACACTTTTTCATCCTCAGCAAACTGCACTTGGATCTAAGTCATCAACTGCTGACTTCATACAAATTATTTCTGTTGTACACTGACTTTCTCAATAGTTTGATTCACCAGAAATGGTGAACTCTCATGCCTGTTGATAAAATCACTTGAATAACTAGTCTTAAAATTCAAATCATGATTCATTCGAACTGGGGACAACTCATCTGATTCATGAGAAACACTTTTTATGTGTAAAATACATGTAGAGTTCCTCTGCTAAACGTTATTTTAAATTTTTTTTCACAGTAATATTATGCCCTGATTTAAAAAATGGTGTTTAAAATAGTTATTAAAAAAAACCTCCACAAAGGAATAAAATTCAGGTAACAGCACTGAACAATTTCAGAAATAATTGGAAAGCCTTTAAATCACTCAACAGGACTGGTTTCAAAAGCTTAGAAACAATAATTACCTATATTTTCAGTTTTCTGGCTTATTTAACATACTGTAATTCTTAAAGCATATCTGCAAAATATTTGTACTTCAGAAGTCTTTCATGGTCTTCTATGCACAATAATCAAAACACCTAGCAGAGTGCCATAGCTTTGTTCATATATTTTTTTCTTAATAATTTAATACTTTCATTTTTTCACTGTTCTAACAATATCCTTTCCTGGACCTCAGACTGTTTTTACAGGCCTTGGTTTACAAACTGGATTTGAAAATGTCTTTGGAATACTTTTTGAAGTGGACAAAACATCTGCAAGTTCCTCTGGCATTTTGCATTGGTTGATGCTGATGTACTCAGTCAGCATTCTTCCAAGAAAGTGCAGTATAAGAAAATGCTGCACTTGTTCTTGCTCTTCTGTGCAGTTACGCAATTTGAACGTCAAGTAACATTTTCTCAACCAGATCTACTCTTTTGGCATTGATGCCTTGGCTACTTTCCTATCAACGAAGAGTACAAAATTTACTAAACATTAATGCCTTTGGTAGCACATGCAAGACTAAGGAGGCTGAAGTCAAGCTGATGCAGCTAATAAAAAGCAGGAAAGTGGGCTTTTTCACCTGTCTTTTCACAGCCCTTATGCGTGGGGCTATGTGGTTAGGTTTGGCAATGAACTCGAGGTCCCTTTAAATTACCTTTGATTGTACTAGCCCTTAATGGGGAGAACAACAAAGGAAAATACTGGGGAGCGTCTTGATATGGAATTATGATTGTGTTACAGGTTTTTCTGTATGGCTTTTTTTAAGGTGTTAGGGCACAATTTGAAAGAGGCAGGGCCCCTTATTAATAAGGAAGATGCTTCTGTATTTATTATATAAAGTTAGAAGACAGTGCATCTTTATGACATCTTCATTTAGCTATAGCAGCACCTCAAGCTGATTTACCATAAAATACTGAGAACACATCTACAAAAGTTTGATCCTGAAATCAACATAATGAACTGTTTGACTTCAGTTAAATGGTACAAATTTAATGTTGAACTGTGTGACACTCATCTCTGTTGTTAACTCAGGACAGCTACTAAATCACTGTTGATATTGGAAGCACCATAGGGTGCTTTCTGGGATTACAGAAGTATTAAGAAACTTAAGAAAAACAGAAAAATATGAACAATTAAGACTTATGCTAGAGTTATGACAAATGTTTTTATAAATATTTTACTCCATATGCTATTTTAAACAGTTTGTATTAATAACTTCTGTGTTTTCCAGGTTAAACACATTTCTGAAGATCCACCTTGTAAATGCCCTAATAAGTTCTGTGTGGAGCGTCTTTCACAGGGAAGATACAGAGTTGGAGAGAAGATCCTCTTTATCAGGGTAAAACTTTTATTTTTACTTTGCAGTGACTTGCTAGTATCTGCTACCTTCTACTTTGAAAATTACATCACTGATTAAGATGAGGAAATATTTTATTGTTAACCAGCACTGACTTATTTTTATGACACTGATGGGGAATAAGTAAACTACAGTGTGTTAATTGACCCACAGAACTACTAGTATGTAGTAGATCCTTACGACTTTAGGTCACTGAATTTGCTCTCTCTTTGATAACCTTACGACTTTAGGTCACTGAATTTGCTCTCTCTTTGATAAACAGAAACCAAAAGAAAAGTTTTCAGAAATAGACATGAAGACCTCCTCTCAGTCTATCTTGAAAGAACATCCACTGCATTAAAACAGCCTTTCTCCCTCTTTGACTGATGCTATTTGATAGGTCAGGAAACAGATCAAAGGCTCATTGAATTGATCATTGAAATCAGATTATTGAATTGCCAAGTCATGGCTAAGACAGATTGTTCAAGTAGGATGAACAAAATATTAATGTCCATATTACTTAATTTGATTAACAGGTATTTCCAAACCCAGACTGATATTTTGGACTGGGTATGTAGAGTACTAACTCCCATAGCGCAAAGTTAATAATCAGTATAAATATTTGCTAGCATTGCTATCTGACTGAATTTAGCACAGCTATACTTTCCAAGCTCAATTTTGATCCTCTTAATCTTCTCTATATATGTCTATGATAATAGTAATTGAAAATATGCTAATCTTACTGTTCTGTAGCAATATGTTAAAAATCTGATTCATGCTATGCTTTTTTTCCATTTTCCTCTCCACATGCACTATTCTTGAATCATGACTTGACACAATGACAGCTCTTGCTGTCAAGTAACTGTTATCCCTATTTTCCTGAAGGCACATAACTGTAACCTGATAAAACCAAGGATTTAGCACCTGTGAGAACAAAAGAAGTTAGAGAGACTCCTTCTCATCTGTAGAAGTCAAGTTTCTAGTTCAACAAAACACCACAGTGTTCAGTCATAAACTTATGCTTAACTTATAATGAAGTCAAATCTAGATAAGGATTTGGGTTTTCTCAAGAGTATAACATTGAGAACATGTATAAGTACTGTCCTGAAAAAGGATTAAGAACTCCCAATTATTTCAGTTATAGGTCAGAAAGTAGAAGAAATAAAGGATTTGTTAAATCTCACAGATAGTTTGAGGTTTAACATGCTACTATAAAGGATTAATAAATTTCTAGTTTGTTGCCAGTGAGAAGGTTTTTTTTTTTAAATCAGCAGTATATTTAGTTACTAGCTTCATTACTAGCTTCAAATGACTGAAGAAAGTAATGGTCATTAAACAAAGACCTCAGTGATCTGGCACAGGTTAACACATTTTCTTCTTTTTTATTTTAATTTTTTTAAAAAACAGTATAAAAATATTTTTAATCTTCTAGTTTTGAGAAATTTGAGTTCTTCCAGAATGGTGAGTGTCAAATTCCCTTTTGCTGGCTTCTTGATTGTGCAAGCCAGATTTCATTCCAAGTTTGCAAACAAAAGACCTTTTTCATATCATGCTGCCACATGCCAAGTAGAATTGTACTAAAAACCATAATGGTAGTATAGATCAGGTATTAAACTAAAGCATTAGAGATCATTGCTGCAATATTGGTATCAGTGGGAACTTGCCGTGAAATTTGGTGGAAGCAAGTCTATGTTACTTGGTGTTAAAAGTCAATTGTCTTTTGGTTTTGTTTGGTTTGAACCTCGTTTTGGAATATTTCACTGGATTACAGGAAGTTTTTGCTCTTCATTTTACATATTCTTATTGTGTACAAGAGTAGATTTAGTAACCTTTCTTTGGAATACTTTAGACACTGGTAAAAAAACATGCTTGAGATGTGGAGCTGATTTTTAATTTTATTTATATTTGGCACCCTATTTGATGCCACTGAAATATTTCCTCCTATGCTGTACGTTCTTTACAAAGCATGACACAACCAGATACATGCTATTTGTTTACAACTCAATGTGTTCCAGTCGAATTGATATTAACAGCTTCATTGGTTTAAGCTAGTTTACCCAATACTACATTACCCTGTTTGCTTTCTCCAGTAACCTCTATAGGACTTAAAACCTGTATTATTTCAGTGATTCTACAAGTATGCCATGTGGTATTAGTTAACACCAATGAATTGATGATTATAATTTCTTTTCAGAAATTAAATAATAATATGAAATCTGTAAAAATGTTATTCTAGTTCTAAAAGTTTTGTTAAAAAAAAAAAATCAAACAAACAAAAACAGAAGAAAAAGTGTCCCAAGTACCTCTTTTTATAAATTTATATCTATATATGAAACAAGTGAAAAAGGAACAACATAGAAGAATAGTGTGACAGAACATAAATTTCATGCAAAAAAAAAAAAATTCACAGAAAATGT
>VXAU01000850.1:2165-26711 GCA_013399695.1 Formicarius rufipectus | reverse complement strand
AGTGTGAAAAAACAAAAATTTAATGAAAAAAAAAAAAATTCACAGAAAATGTGTGTCAATCTAATTCTTAGGAGACAAACCCTTTGGAATAAGTAGCAAAACGGAGGACAGTCCTTCAGATTTTCTCTTGTATCATAGTAACTTCTTGAGGTAACGGTCCCATTAAAATTAATAGAGTAGTTTTTTAACATTGGAAAATATTTAAACTGCAAGTAAAACTTGCAGATATATGAAGTAATGGTGTGCTGATTTAAAGGTAAACTGGTAGGAGAAATGAACCCAACTCGAGAGATTACAAATCAGAATTAGAATTTACTAAAAAGATTGAAATAAATATAATGAAACAGAAAAAAAACCTAGATGTATAATCTAGCACCTTGGGGCACAAACAGAATGGTGTCCATTAGCCCCTGTGCTGAGCACCACTTAGCCCCTTGAGTATAAAGTAAAAGGAAAGGAAAACCTGTTGGTGAGGATGATGGTCACAGTCTCATCAGGAGTGGCAGTCACTGTCCTGTTGGGGCTCTAGTCCTCCTCTCAATCTGATGAGTGACATCAGAAGTCCCAAAATGCAAAAATTATCTATACTCAGGTTCAGGTGGGAATGTTCCAGTACCTCTCCTGGGGTGAGGAGTTTCACAATGGGTGATTTAACTCTGTGAGTGATGGGATATTTTTAGACTCTTTGATTGTCTAGGTAGTTGCAGCTGCCTATTGTGCCAGTCCCTAATGGCTAATTAGCAGACATGACCCCTCAGGTGGGTGTGAAGGTGCTGATGCCTTCCCGGAATGATCACAGTTGAGTCATTGGTGTGAAGGCAGAAACATTCCCCTGTCTCACAGGGTTCTTTAACACTCATCTTGTAGCCTGTGGTGTCAGGTGTGCCCTGGGCAGCTGCTGCAAAGGGTCCATTATTAACAGTTCATCAGAAATTACACAGAGGATGTAGGACACACACTTTGTTACACCCACATAGTGATAAACTGGTCCCAGCCACTGTAACTAGGACTAGTGGAAATCATGAAAATCCATGCAAATATTAAGATACTTAATTCTCTTAATAAAAATGCATGTCTCAAAAGCAGTTCTTTACACATGAAGTAGTTGTATAATGCAAAACCTGAACATGATTGCCGTAATGCTGTGGTGGCTTAGATTCTAAAATTTTATTTTCAATAAAAATTTATCTGCTTGTCAATATTCTTTCTTGCCAAATGGAAATGAAAGGGTCTCAATTCTACTTAAACAAAGGAGATGGAAGACATATTTTGCAGTAATGGATTATGTTAATAACTTGAAACAAATGAAATTACCAGCTTATTTAAAACTGAAATGTTGGTTTAGAATTAGTGGCACCTTTGTATGTGTGCCATATACAACTAATTACCTGCCTATTCACTCTTGCATCCTACCATTATGCCTTAGTCTTACAAACTGGAACTGAATTAATAAGCCTATTTTGAAAAATAAAGAGTAAGTTACGTAAACTTGCACAAGTATTTTTTATAACTTGGGAAAGAGAGTCACAGAGTCTGAAGTGGTGACTTTTTGCAAAAGGTAGCAAAGGAGTTATTCAGATTAATAAAGATTTTTATAGAAAGAAATGTCAGTCACACCTTTTTAAAAAAGTAATTTTTTTAACATTTTCAGTGACAAGAATTCTTACTTCAAGTTACCTCAGGTTTGTTACATTGTATATGTGTAAAAGTATGAACATTTCCCTCAAACTGGCAAGCTTCTCTCAGAAAGATCTGTCCTGTTGGTCCATACTCATTATGACATTCAAATCCTTGGGTTCTGCCCAATTGAAAAATTATTTCTTTGTGCAACTGGAGTCACATTAGAGGATACAATGAGGCCTGATTTTAAAGTTTCTCATTTTTCCTGGATAGATGTTCTTTGTCTTGAAGATCAATTGATAAGTATGAGATTGCTCTTACATGTACTTCTAATAATTAATATCATTTAGCATTGTTTTGCTATAGTAATAACAAAATCTTTAATCCTTTTTTTCTTTTTTTTCTTTTTTTTTTTTTTTTTAAATCCCAGGAAATGAAAGGTGTTATTTACTTGTTACAGCTCCAGTGTAGAGACTATGTTGGGATTTGTTAACGCATGTATGTGCAATATCTATGTTCACATATATAAAATCACTCTGCATACAGTCTGATGTGCACTATTGCCTCTTTCTGTTGAGTAAAATATACTTGTGTATAAGCATAGAAGCACATTTTACTCCAAACCATCCAGTTAGGGTTGAAATACCTTATAAGAATTGGAAATAAGGAGAAAGGAGATTTGATTATACAGTTCTCAAAACTCAAATGTCTTGTTCTGCCTTTCCAATCTAAATACGTACTCATGGTTTTTGCATGGTGTGCTTCTGTCTTTTATTTTTTTCTTCGGGATCATTTTCCTGATTTTTTTCTCCTCCTTATTCCAAAGATTTTAACAGCTGTTTTGCTTTTCCCAGGCCCATTCACTTACAGTCTGCAAAATAGTTTACCTTTTTAGCAGTGAAATTCCTCCCTTAAGCTTTATCCATAGCAAATACCTTTCAAGAGTGTCTGAAAAGCCAAAATCATAGGCAGATCTGGAGTTTTAATTACGTTAATTCCGAAGGCGAGGTAATGGGATACCTGGGATCTTATGAGTGAATTCAGAAAACATATCTTGTTCTCAGGGCAGTGACAGTCATTGGCCTCTTCTTTGCGCTTCTAATCTTTGTCTCCTCATGTTCATGGACAAACATACTCAACTCCAGAAGACCTAGGGAAAGGCATGTCTAAAGGCCATCCTTAATTTATGCCCCAGATGAAAGGTGGTTTTAGAGACGTTTCAGCTTCTTTACTATGTGCCAATTCCTCTTCAGCAGCTTTGCAACAGCAGACTAGATGGCACACTTCAGTCTTACTTGTGAAGTGGAATTCTTTTCAACCTTCTCAGGTTTTGTTTATGGTTTAAAGAAAAATAAAAATAAAAATAAAAAAAAATCCTAAAAGGGCCAGTAAAATACCCTCCACAAGACTTAAAAGCTCTTGGACAAACAGTGATAGTGAACGTGTCAGTGGGGTGACCAGGGTTTAGTGCTGCCCATAGAACAGACAGGAAATCTATTTTCTTTTATACTCTGTCATTAATCTGTTGACATTGGGCAGACCTAGCCCTCCCCCAGTTTAAGTTGCAGCTTGCATGTTCTTACAGTTACACTTTTCTCTCCTACCTCTGCCTTTTTTTCTCACTTTTTTCCTCCTTCCTGCCTTGAGCCTTTCTTACTCAGGTTTAGAAGATTTTGTGGTGCCAGAACCCATGGACATCTCTGTTCAGTTGGGGATGCTGTGTTTGTACTCCCTATAAGAGCAGCTGCACTCTGTGGTTTTGTGAAGACTTGATATTTCTAGTTAAATGAATGACAGACTTTCACTGAGGATTAGCCAAACAATAAAGTACCAGAAATTACATAAATATTATTTTACCCTTCATAATGTTCTGGGTTTTTTTCATCAATATGCTACATTTGTGTGGCCATTCACATTAACTTAGTGTCTAGAACTTTGAAAGGAATTCATTGTAAACTTCTTCATAAAAAACCTTTCATAAGTCAAATTCTTAGCTGCTAATTTAATAGAAAAGTGTTGGAGTGATTCCTTTTGACTTTCACCCCAATCAAGTTCTTGTTAGACTTGGCTGAAAATTTTATGACAAAATCTGTCTGTATGAATGCATGATAGGTGCACTATTCAGATTCAGTGGAAGTGACAAGCTGTGCAGTTTTTCTCACTAGCTTAGACCTGTTTGGCTCACTGACCTTCTGTGGACAATCCAATGTTGTATTTTCCTTAATTTACAGTGTCTTCTCTCTCTGTGTATTATTGTATTATTGCACAATGAGAACTCCACTTGGAGATATGAAAAATCTTTAACAAATCATATTGTGCATTTTTAGCATGTAATAATGCACTAAAGAAGTGTCACCTTCTAGTTCGGGAAATGACTAATACAGCTGCAGTATTTTCCTGCCAAGGTATTTATAATTTGAGTTTCTAGAGATGAAGTTATAGCACTATTTTGCTGGGTGAAATCAGTAGAAAGAAAACTCTACCTTGGGAGGAGGCCAGGGCACAGTATTCTGAGGCTTTTTGTGTAGTATCTTTAAAAGCATCACCCACAAATTCAGCTGAGCTCCTTAGCAATGCAGTTCAGGCTTGGGAAGCCTGTGGTGTGCCCTTAATGCAGCTTGTGTCTGCAAGAGCTGAAAATGGCAAAGCAATACATCCCCATGTGCTTGAGTTTCCTCTTTGCCAGGAATATGCCGGGGTAAAATCACCCTGCACTCCAGTATCAGCAGTGTGTTTGTTCTCTGTGGTAATTAATTGTACAAAAAAAGCCCCTATCAGTATTTTAAAGGTAAATAAGGATGAGTAACAAAGCTAAATTAATACGCATTATAGATCTCATTATTTCAGATTTTTTTTCCTAAAATATTGGGAGTACAAAGAGACTGAATTATATAACTCCACTCCTCTCCGTTTTCTGCTTCTCTAATTCTTTGTATGTGAAAGATACTGCACTAGCATCTGCATACCTAAGAGCACAGACAGAGTGCTAATCCACTCCACCATTAGGCCGCAGACAAGGATTTTCAAAATAAAAATGCCTTTATAGTGTATTGTTGAGAACCACAGATCTGGTCTTGTGAGTTTATACTGAAATCTTAATAGGGGAAAGCATTTCCTTGTTGTCATTTTTGTCTTGTGTTTATGTTTAATAGATGAATCATTTTGTAAGAATGCATTTAGTGTTTACTAGACAATAATATATTCTGTATTAATGATGAGACAGAAATTTGTGCTTGCAGTTTAGAACTAGTAAACCTGAAATGGAGATGTGGTGTTGCTCTTTAAGAAGAATAGCACTGAGCTTTACATTTCTTGTTTAAACTTCATTGATGAGTTGAAAAGGTCTTGTACGACACTAAAGTAAATAATATTTTACACAGTTAAGGTAAGCACATCTATATTTTATAGAAAAACACTGCAATATTTTATGGGGTGAATTTAAGTTAATATTCTTCATTATAGTTTTAGATAATTACTATACAATGCTAAGTAAAAAGGAAAAAACAACTTGATTCATTGTTGTGAGATGCTTTGTCTACAGTATACTTTTATACTGTAAACATAACTCATGGTGCCATCTAGGGAAAAGACAAAAAATGCAGCTTACCTGGAGCTGGTGACACGAGTAAACCAAAGCTTCTGCACTGTTCATAAGAGCTTCTCACTGGACATTTAGGATTCAGGTGTAAAAGTGCGTGTGTGTTGCTTTGTTCTTCAGCATTAGGGTAGTACTCTCAAAGAACACTTAGCTTACATGGCAACTTCTAATTGGGCTTTATATCTTGACTCAGGAATGATGGTTCTACATAGAACTGAGTTGGCCATGATTTAACAAAAATGGTATGTAGACTTTTAAAATACTTAATGCAATGTGGTTTGACCTTTCTATTCCTAAAACAACAGAAAAAAGTTTAAGTGCATTTTAGAAAGTGTTTTATTTCTTTGTCATTCTCTTGTCAGTGTGAAAGCAAGGCTTTTTCCTCTTGTTGTGTCCAGTTACACTTTGTAAGCATTCGTCTTGTTCAGTAAAAACTATTTGTATCTACTGTATTTTCTTTTCAATCTCCATTGCACCTCTGTGGCAACATGCAAGATGTGTATAAAGTACTTTTTAGAATAAATAGACACATCAGGATTTCATCCCACATGTTTATTGATGGCTTTGTCTTCTGTGCTTCCATCTAGTTCTGATCTGAAGTAGTAAATGCTGTATTTCCAAATCTTTTTTATCATATTGAAATATATAACACTCTATTTTAATTAGACTTCTCGAGATCTGCATGCCAGAGAATTTATCAACCAGTCTGTTGCACAAGGTTGTTTTTTTCAGTGGAGAGGAGCAAGCAATTCCTCTCTATTTCTATGATGTTGATTAATGAGATTGATAATCAAATTACAGATTTACTGGCATTTTATATTGTTTCCTTTTTAGATTAAAAATGTAAAAAGTAAATTGTCAATTTGAGATATTCTACGTTAGAAATTATGGTGATTTTTTTTTTTAATGTTGATTTCTTAAGAGTCTATCTTGAGATGTTAGGTTCCAACTTTAAAGAAAAAAACCTCAAGACTTCAGCTGCATCTGTGTGACTCAGTAGGAATTAATTTATCTTTTAAAAACCAAAGATAATTATTTATCAAGAAACTAACTACAGTGTAATAAAATTTTGCTTTTAAATGTAATTTACTTTTAATAATTTAGGACAGTATTAATACTTATTTTTACTTCATATTTTAAATTCCATTTGTTAATGTAAATAGTTAAAGAAAAATGGTTGACAAATACTCTTGCCAGTAATTCTACAGTAAAATAGAATTAAGGAAATAGGTTAAGGAAAAAGGTTAAGTGCACTCAAATTTGATTGTATATTTTATTGTCGTATATTGACAACTTGCCCTTCAAGATCTTTGTGCTGAACATGTATCAAATTTAGTTTATGATGAAAATACAAGAACAGGTTAAAATATGGGTTTTAGTAGTTCTCTACAGGTACCCGAAGACCCCAGACTGGTGTGTATTAGTTATTGTTTCTGCTTCTTGAATTGGTGACCTCCTTGTAGTCACAATGGCAGTAGTTGTAGCAAGTGACTTTGTCAGTTCATGTGGGACCAACATTATGCTTCCATCAACAGAATCTATAAATGTCTAACAAAGCTGACATTTATAGATTGACCCTAACTTTATTTTCTTCGGTTTTATTTTCTTGGCATTAGAAGTTTGAGTACAAGATCAATTACATGCTTTGTGCATCAAATGATGAATTTTCAGTGAAGCTTGCTATTGCAGTTTTTCTCCTTTAGCAATAGAACATCAAAAACTCTATAATTACTGCATTTTTGCCTTGTTGAAAAGTTTTATTAATTATCACATGAATGCCACAGAGTAAGTACCAACTCAGAGACCAATGCAAGTTGTTAGGCAAACAGTGAAGACAGTGGTAACCCACAAAAGCCAAAGATAAAACTTCTGTCTTACCCAAATGTGGAATTTGGAGATAAAACTGGATATACAGTTGCTATTATTTATCCTTTTCTGAAAACAACATAGTTCAGCATACATCCAGAAATGCTCTCTTGTGGTTGTAATGTTGTAATGAATTGTTTAATTGAGGGATAGCTTTATCTGAACACAAATTTACTCATATATTTTGATTTTTAAAATGGCAAATACACAAATTTCTAAAACTTTTGAAATCCATTTTAGTATGAGCTTGTTTTATGGATCTCATTGAGACCTAACAGGTGTAAAATGAATCTAACTTTTAAAGATTGTTGTGCATGTTTTAATGGAAGTTTAGGAGTATCCCTTCTGCCTTTTTTTTTTTTTTTTTGATCATTAATTTTGAAATTCAGAGTAAAAGAAGAAGAAGCTGTTGCTATAAAGAAGTTTTAAATACAGGAAACATTTCTTTGGCAAAGACTACTAAACTCTGGAGATTCCAGAGTCAACTACTTATCTTAAAAGTATTTTCCAAAAGACAGTAACTATTAAACTGAAGACCCGCTATAGATTGCTCATCAAGTCATAAGTCAGGATCAGTTGATTCAGATGTGCTATCATGCCTTGCTTTCAACTCACCAGAAATTAATTTTCCTGAAGGTTTAAAAAAAGCTCAAAAAAAAAAATTGGCGTACAAGGTCATTAAAATTTTCCTATTTTTTGTTGTTGTTGGCTAGACTTTGCGAATGAAAATTTTTGGGATAAGCCTGTGCAATGGATTTTTTAGGTGAGGCACAGTGTACATGGAACTGGCCCCACCCCCTTTACTCCTGAGGTTCATTTTGCCATAGCCAAGCAAGCTCGGACAGTGACAGCGAGTTCCTCGGGATTCAAAACGGCGTCCTCAGAGGAGGAGCCAGCTCTAGGCGGTGGCTTACACCACTCAGCCAATGCCTGCCGCTTTTCCTATTTTATCAAGATAGTATTTCAATCATGGCAACAGATTCTGGAACACTTTAGTTGTTATGAACACTGCATTTAGATAAATACATGCTGTAGAACTTACTTGATAATTTTAGGTTTTGCAGTAAAAAATACACCTCTTTTCTAACCAACTAGATACACCTCTATCTGAACATTTTAAAAATCAGAAGAAATATTAAGTAACATTAAGAAATAACATTAAGTAATTTTAAAATTTGCATTAAGGTCTTATCATAGAACAGTTCAGGATGCAAGGGACCTTTAAAGGTATTCTAGTCCAAACCCCCTGCAATGAGCAGGGACATCTTCAACTAGACTGGATTGCTCAGAACCCTGTCCAACATGGCCTTGAATGTTTTCAGGGATGGGGCAGCCATCACCTCTCTGTGAAACTCTGCCAGTATTTCACCACTGTAATTGTAAAACACTTCTTCCCTGTATCTAACCTGAATTGGCTCTTCATCAGTTTAAATCCATTACCCCTTTTCCTATCTTGTCACAACATGGCAAGTTGCTGCTTCATCTGCTGTTACTTTGACAGTCTTGCTTTTTTCATATCTTAAACATATGACAATGTCACCAAAACTTTACTGTATTTGAGTAATTATTTATTCATAAGGAGATGTGTTTATAAATATTTGGCAAATACATAGCCATAATCATTTCCTGTCTCATTTGAAGGAAGATTAAAAATCTCAAAGACTTTCTAAGTATGAAAGGAAATGGTTTTGTGCTTATGTCTCAAAGTTTTACACGTTGGCCTACCTGTAAAGGAACTGGTTTCTACCTCCTCTGTGTTCTGCCCCACCAACTCCCAAACTGAAACCCTTCCATTTCCTGAATTTTTCGTTTTTCCTTTTCAATGAGATGGAGGTATAATACTTGGTCTTTACACATCTGAATTTCAATTTTGAACCCAGACACGATTTTTAATTGTTCCATTGGAACAAAAATGGAAATAAATCCATGTGATTGCTGCAGGTGATTTTGGTGTGACATGGATACCCATAGACATGACATGTGCCCAGGGCCTTTTGGCTCGGCAACCAACTCATGACTTCCTGGTCCCTTTCTATTAGTCTAACTGTCTGTTAGAGTAATTTTATTTTTTAAAACTATCATGGATATTTTGATACTATTTTGCTCTGACATGTCACTCTGTGGAAGACACCTGAGCTCAACTAAACTGGTATCTCTTCAAGTTACAAAATATCTTCTGGTTTCCATCAAATGAACACATTCAAAAAAATTTGTAGTAATTGTTTCTACAGCTCATCTTTCAATATTGGACTTGAGAAACATGTTGCCATTAGCTAGCCTGTTAATACACTCAGTTAAACTAAGACAGCTCATTTAGTTTCAGACACTGTAGTTGCTGAAATACTTAATTTTGAACAATAAATTGTTTCAACTATATGATAAGGATTAAAAATTTCTAACATTAAAAGCTTTTTCCAGTGAGAGTACTGTCCACTTCTCTGTTCCATCAAATATGTTTCCACTCTGTTCCCTGTTCAAATGCACCAAAAAAAAAAAAAAAAAAAGGTAGAAGTGGGATCTGTGAGTGGGAAGCAAAATCAATGCCTAAGAGTAAAGTCCAAGTCAGTTTACAGCCTGAGAAAAAAAAAAGCATTGAAACAGCCTCCTCTGCCCATCACACCTCCTGATGTCAAGACATAGTTACTATTATGGTTTCTTCTTTGTATACATGCAAAACACAGTCATCTATTATAAAGAATAAGAGGATAATCCTGGATGGCCTAAAAAACCTTCTTTGCAAAAATATGTATTTTACATATTTTAAAATATTTATTTTACATTTTATTTTAAAATTTATTTTAAATATTCTATGATGTCTAAGGTGTAGAACCACAGTGGCATTCAGAACTTTGTGAAGAACCTCCAAAGCCAACTGGCATAAATCAAGTAAAATTATAGGCTGAAAAAAACCCAGGTTTTCAAAAATTACTGTGCTGTTCATGCAAATTTCTTGGTTCATTTTACTTAACAACTTCTTCCTGATTTACTAAGGGGTGAGAGGGAGGAGACATTTACATTTCATAAGGGTACAGAGAACCCTGTCTCTATTTCTTCCTCTCTTTCTCACCCCAGTCTCTCAAAGTATACATATTGGTAAGCCGAAGAATGGTATCAGAGTAGTTTCATGCCAGAAGTGTACATTGTTCTCATGTCTCCCTACTTCTCTTTAATTTGCTTTGCTAGAGTGATGGGATTTTTTTTCCTGTTTTGTTTTTCTTTAAATACAGTGTTTGCAAAAGATGCTATAGAAAGCCCTACATAAGACAACTCTGGGCATCAACCCAGATTTTGAAGGAGTCCACGAAAGCCTGGTCTGCAGGTCTTGATAATTGTGTTCAATTTTGTTAGAGATTCAGGTATGATGTAACTAATCTACTCAGGGTTATAATCTTACTGACCTACTTTTAAAACACTTTCCAGCTGAGGAAAAGTAATAGCAAAGACAGGGTGTATTTATTTGGGATTTTTTTTTTTTTTTAGATACTGTCATTTAAGGATTAATTTTTGACCTAGACCTGATACCCTTGCAAACAATGGGGGGAAAAAAAGAAATTTGTGAAGTAAACTTGTTTCTCAGTGCTCATGTTCTCAGCAAATCCCATCAGTATAAAAAGCTAGTGAAGATCAATAAGTAAACAGCCAGTGGTTTTGGAGTATCTGACTATATATTAAAGGGTAGGAAAAAGACCTTTTGTTAAATGTGCTGAGCATTCACATCCCTTCTTTCAGACTGGTTAAAAGCATTGCAAAATGTCCATATCATACTGACTAGACTTGCGACGGTGCTTCTCTAACGCTTCTGTCTGTTCTCTACTGTTGTTTCCGTTTAATCCAAAATGCTGGCCTAAGGGTTAAGCCATAGGAGGTGCCTTAAAGCTTAAAGGTATTATTGCATACTGTGGTGTCTGTGGCATGAAATCTTTGCTATAGAAATTTTGGAGATCAAGTGTTTGATCCAGGTCTGGCAATATATATATTACTGTATAACAAGTTGGTCAGTGAGTTACTCTGTGAAGCCAAGAGTCTGGCTGTGGTTGATATGAGTCATCAACTTTTTTCAGGTTCTAGTGAATATTAACACATTAACATTGACTTCAGGAATTGTTCCATAGTATCCCCATTTTGCTAATACTGAAGTAAAGAGTCTGATACAAAAGATGAGAGTATGTTACTGATGAAAGGTTCTGTTGATGTGAAAATAGAAGTAATTACACTTTACACTGTCATCTTCACAGTCATGTTTCTTAACTGTCCAAAATTCATAATACCTCCTTAGGAGATATTTTGAGAAGAAAATAACATGGAAAGAATGGAAAGAATTTCTCAGAACTGGTGCTTAGCATGAGCAAAGTTTGTCTAAGGGAAAGATCTCTCTAGCTTTGTCTCTGTCTAGAGCTACTGTTTGGGATTATTCATGACCATGTAAAAAATAAAAACTAATAGTCTTATCCTAGCATTTAGTTTTCACTTTCAAGATGAACATAATAACAAAAACTGTTTAAAAACCAGAGTCTTTTTAGAATGGAAGTTTAACTTAATACATTCTCCAATCTGAAGATGTGGTCAGGGCACACCATGCAGATGTGGAACATAGGAAGCACTGTCTACTCCACAGTTCAGATGTAGCAGCATGAATGAGAGAGAATATTTCAGAAGGCATTTCAGCCAAAAATATTTCTCTACCTTTTTCAGTTTTTACTGAAGCATTACCTGACCCCCTTAACAGAAAAAGAACCAAACAAACACACACAAAAAAAACCCAAAACCACAAACCCAAAAAAATCCCTAGCAAACAAACAAAACAAAACCCCAACAAAACAAAAAAACACCCCCTCCCCATAACCTCCCCCAAAACTGCTAAATGATGAAACAACCAACCAATCTACCCAACCCTGAAAAAGACAAACCCCCACAAAAACCCCAAACCCTCACCCCACAAACCACCTCAAAATGATGTCATCATTGTGCAAAGTCATCTTGTAACCATTTGTTAAGTTCTCTGTTGGAGCATTGTAAAAGGAAAAATCTCTTACGCTGACAGTAAGAAAAAAGTACTTCTCTGATGGAAATGAAATCCAAAGATGAAGTATTGAAGTATACAAGGATACTTGCACACTTGATCTTTACATGCTGGATTTGTCTGAAGGTAGTTCTTCCTTTTGTTACACTTTTTGGTTGGGGGTCTTGCATAATTCTTGCTATTGCAATCATGATTAAAAAGCATACATGCAGTTAGAAGTACTTTTTCTGTTCCTATTGAGTGTACTCTCTGTCTCCTGCAGTGTAGGACTAAGTGGTATAAAATTTATTCATGCTCCTAAGTGAAAACTGGTTTGTGTTCTCAAAGACAACAGAGTCAATTTATAGCCTCACTACACACAAATGAGCACTGAGGAAAACACCTTTTCCATGAGTCAGTTCTAAATCAGAACCAAGCTTATATATTAAAAGGGAAAGGATAGAAACTCCAGGCTACTCTGTTAGAGTAATCAGTGCCTTTTTGGCAACCAGCACATTTTCCCATTCTAAGATCTTTGCCAGAACCTAAAAAGATCTTTCTTCTGGTATTTGCAGAAAGATATAAAACTGATGGCTGCAAGGTGATCCAACACACTAGAATATATACAACGGGGGATTTTCATGTGACTGAATTGAAGGGCTGTCAGGTTACAGCTGGCAGCTATCAAAACTAAACTAAATTACTAATACTAGCTTTAAATTATTCATTCCTGTGTCAAGAGAGTTATCAGAGTCTTAAAATTATTAAATATCCCACAGAAAAACAGGACTATATGAAAAATCTGTATGCTCTTTAAGTCTGACTGCTTTTCCTTTTAACCCTATCCGCTCTGTATCTTAACTTCCATGCCAAGAAAGTTGCTTTTTTCTGGTAGCACTCACAGCACTTTAAATGGATTTGAGGGCTTGGCACCTGGTCAACCTCTCAGCAGTGTTGTGAAAGTACAGTAAACTGTCCTGGAAAACATTCCAAAGATAAACTTGGAATTCTGCATAACAAAAGTGATAATATTACCATGATTTTTCCTGGATCTGTCCCATGGAAAAGTGAGGATTAGGGATAAAGTTAATATCAGATGTGCTGTCAAATTAGGGCTGAGGAGAACAAGAGCATCAGTATATTCTGTTTTATAGTCCAGATTTCCCAAACTGGTAAGTCTTCGCAGTTTCCTGTCCATGTAAAATATATTGTCACATATCAAAAGAATTAAAACATCAAAGTAGATGAAACTGATTTCAGATAAATAAAAGAGAAACTTGAATTAAAAAAAAAATCTGAAATTATTCATATATGTACAGTTTAGAACATTGGAAATATTTGTTAATGTGGCTGAGAAATTAAATGCTTCTAATTTGTATGTTCAGATATGTTCAATATTGATGCAATAGTAGTGTAAGGCTATATACAGAGTGCTGGTAAGGAGGTGCAAAAATGGGTGCAATGACTGTGAGAAAGTAGTGATGTGTATGAAATGAAATGCTTAACTTCAATATGTAAAATTCATACATTTTGTAAGTTGAAATGCAGATTCTTTCTCTATTGCACTATAATTTCAGAGCAAACTCATTTTAGGTTCAAATACATTGGAAATATGATTCAATATGATGGTGTGTGCTAATTTGATCACAGAAAGAAAGGAAAAAAGTCAAGCAACAAAACGTGCTAGTAGTGAACTATGATGCAGCCGTGTCATCATATGTTAACCTGTGTTTATGCTACCCTCATCAGTGCAATTAATTCATCTCTGTTTTGCATTTGGATAACTATCTCTAGAAGCTGAAAGAGTGACCACATGTGAATTCCCTGCTTTCACATTGCATCAGAAGTAACTTTTGTCCATTTAATGTGCTGGTTTAAATTTTCCAGCCATTTGCACTCTTGTCCAGTTGTACCTGGTATGTAATTTCCAGTATTATTTATGCTCTGGTCAAATTTGACCCAACGACTTTCATTCAAGCTGTAGTCACTTGAGCTAGAGTGGATTTGAAATAAGTAATGTACTGCAGATGGCACTTGACTAGATTTGGCTCTATAGCCAAATATATATGTGTATTTGTATCTATAGTCAAGACTGATAATTGCAGACTTAGATAAATAATTTCTGATATGTAACACTTTAACTTTATTCAAAGTTATTTATTCCATTCAGATTTTTTTAACATTTTTAACACAGTAGTATAGCTTTGGTTCATTAATGACAATGCTGCTTTCATAGATTTGTAGTGACATAATTTCATTCCAACTTTGTAAGATCATGCCCCATAGGCTCACGCTGACATAATTTTGAAAACTTTTGAGAGGATGCTTTGTACTATTTAAAGGAAATTAAACCTAAGTATAAACATTATTGGAATTATGGGACCTTTGTTCTCCCCTCATTACCCTAGTGCAAATTAGAAGTTATTTTAATGAAACCCAGGGAGTTAAGTAAATTTATATCAGGCCTGTTCACTTAAGAAAATAACCTCTAGTCTTAATTCAAACAAGATCTGATAAAAAAAATCTGACTCTAGATGCCAAATGTATTTTTCTTCGTTATACATGTACTTCTGATGATTTAAAAACCAGGGGATAGAGGAAAAGGCAGTTTCCAAATCCCTGCGTATTACTATGAGACTATCTTTGACTGTTTTCATCATTTTGGTGTTACTCTGAACTGTTCATATACAGGACTGTGGAAAACAAATCTTGAGACTTTTATTTGTCTATTAGATCTTATCTGAAAGAACATGGACTAAGGTTTCCAGCCTAAGTAAGAATCATAAAACAGAAGGCATCTGAAGCACTCTGTAGGTGGCCAACCAGAATTGTTGGTTATATGTGCTTTGCACAGATTTTCTGCAGTATCTTAGGGTATCCTGACAATTCTTGTGAATAAAATCTGTCAGTATTGGTTGCAAGAATATTATCTGACTATTGCCAGCTCACTGATTTTTTTGTTATAATCCCTTTATCTCTGTTAGAGGTGCTAATAACAAAAATATTCTTCTCTGAAGCAGTTTTCTCATGAAAGTTATAGCTGTCCCTTTTCCAGTAATAGGTCAATTTAAGCAGTGACACTGCAGTATAGAGTTGAAGCTGTACTCACCTCTTGGGACCTTAAGTTTCTTAGATAATATTTATTTCCTTATTGTATTTAAATTTACATGAAACTTTAAAGATTGCTTCTGTTTGTAATTTAGTCTCTGTGTAAAGGAAAATCTAGCTGGAATTTGGCAACATAGTGTTGCTAAAACAGATAAGGGTCAAATTTCTTTTTAGTGAATTGACTTTAGAGTGAGGCCATAGGATAGAGTGCAGAGACTTGCTGGCACTTCAGACTTTGATAAGAAGACAGGGTGAAAAAGAGTGAAATAAAATATGAGTAGTGCATTTTTCAAAGACAACTGCTATACAAGTAGAAAAGCCCACACAGAATCATAGATGGACTTAGGTTGGAAGGAAGTTTAAAGATAGTCTAGTTCCAACCTTCCCGCCATGGACTGGGAAAACCTGGAATTAATCAAAAATATCTGTTAGCATGAGCATATAATATACTGATATTCAGTATAATTAAGCAATGTTAAGTATCAGTTATTAATTACTGTCTGTTCACCAGATATCCAACAAATAATAAAGCAGACATAGACATATGCATAAAATCACCTTTAATCTTAAATGTTGGTCAGCTCATGTTTTTTGCCTTGCCATGCTCTGCCTACAGGGCTTATGAATCTACAGGGTTATGAATCTAGGAGGGCATTTTTCAAAAGAGGAAAAGGACATCTAGATGAATGAAGCTGTAGAAGTGGAGCTGTATAAATATGAGAGGGGGAAAAAAGTCTTTTTCGTAACTATTCTGTCCATTCCTTGTTCTTTTATCCATGTACCCTTCTTTATGATACAGCCCAGGATAAGGCAGTAGTGGCATTGGTCTGGAGTGCAGAGTTCCTTACTGCTTGAGATAAGTATTGAGGTTGTAGGTAGAACTCATCAAGGGAAGGAGTTGGTGGAAACCTAGTGGTGAAAACCTAGATACTCAGAACACAGCTCGAGTGGGAGTAGATGGGATTACAGCTCCTGCTGAAGTACACCATGAGGGGAAACAGTTTGAGGCCAAGCCTTCACTCCATGGTCCAGAACCTTTTGGAAGAGAGTCAGACTAGAAGATATGTTTCTGTATACTGGATATGAATTTATGTCTCTATAGAGGTAGATTGTGCAACTTAGGTTTTTTAAAAAATTAACCTAACTGCTTTCAGGATGTGAGTTAGCAGCATGTCAACTACTCCCCAAGAAATTTTCAAATGCAGTCTTTCACCTTAAGGTAAATGTTAAGCAATAGTCCCTACTGGACTGGTAATAAAGTTGTGCTGCTTGTATTTCAGCAATATTCTGTCCTCAGAATACCAGACAACTAGGAGATTAGGATGAAGAACAGTTCCCTTTCTTCTCCTTCTTGCAATTTTGGATTGCTGTGAGGCACTTGTAAAGAGAGTTTGCATTCCTCTCCATTTCTGTTCTTATTCCTTTGTACTTCCATTCTTTTGCAGGTTTTAGTTTTCTCTTACCTGTAACGCAGGTAACAGACTTCCATAAAGTGTGTGGGTTGTCGAAAGTGAAGAAAAAAACATCTCGTAGAGGAAAAATGGAGGAAAAATACATGGAGTAAATTCTGAAATATAACCCATCCTTAAACACAATAAGTGTACCTCAATGGTACTTAGTAATTCCTGATGCTTTTAGAAAAGGCTTTTGTAAGCAATATCCTCATTGTAGCCACATTTTAATGAGTCTTTTTATAGAGGATAGTATAAAAAAAAAAGCTTCCTTCTAAAAGACCATATTGTTAAATATATTTAAGGATGACTAGACAATAGCACGTAACCTTTTGAATTAATCAGGATAAAAGCCCGATGAATTTATTTATATCTCTCTTCTAGGATTGCTAAGCAACCAAGGACAAATGACTTTATGTCTGGCTAGTATATTGTATTGCTTTTAAAAGCTTTTTAAAAGAACATAAGTTCTTTGCCACAGGAATAAATTGATTGTAAGCATATTACAGCTCCTCTTGGATAATTTCTGGAATTTAGTACATGATCTCCACAGGCCAGTGTAATCATATAGCTGGGACACACATCTCAATTAAACTTCCTAACTACCATTATTACACATGCGTCATTATGGTGGTGTTACTTGTGTTTGTTTCTTTATTTCTATTTATTTATTTTAATAAGCTGCAGTCGCAGTGAGGTAGGGGCTAGTGCACATTGAAAGGAGGCACTGTGGGTTCTGCATCTTCAGGCACAGCTCAATAATTATGGGCACAGACCAATTTCATCTGCAAGCATTCAGTGAGGAGTTATGATAGTGCACATGTTAATCATAAATTCTGCTCTTAATTTCAACCATAGCTACCNATACATTCACAGTTTCTACCTTTGAGTAGCCAGAATGTCTGTACACAGAAGAAATGGAAAAAAATGTCTTGTTAATGCCCAGTCTAGAGACTTGAAGTACAGAATTACAGTGTATTTACTTGCTGAAGGTCATGCAAAAATATGTCTTAGAGCTTATAATTAAACCCACATCTCTCTCAAATTCTCATTGAGGAAGTGAAATGGTCTTATAGTCATTGCACAGTATTTTCTCCTATGGGTTGGATCAGACACTTCAGCACTTGCCAGTTCTGAAAGTAGTGCCATGAAGAGGTGAAAAGTCTGAGTAAAAGAGACATTATTGAAGATTTCATCAAAAAAAAAAAAAAAAAAAATGGAGGCAGTTTCTGCATCTGAAAGTGTAAAGACTATTCTGAGAATGTCCAGAAAAATGCAAATCTTATTGGTATTCTTTTGTTGGGGCCATCGCTGCAATCTTTCTCCAGTCCATAAAATACCTCAGACTGGTGACTTTCTTTTTGTTTGCTTATTAGTGCCAAACCAAGTGAACCAGCTGCTAATCTTGAATGAGTTCCTAGAAGGCAAAAACTATCTAAAGTTAAGATACTGGTTGCACTGATCAGTGCAGAAGACGTCTACAGTGTCAAATGTGTTTTTGTTCTTCTCAAAGCAAATTCTGCAAACATAAAGCAAATGGCATTCAGTTCCTTGTTAAGGTGTCTGGAGAATTTTAATTTTTTTTTTCCTTTGCACAACAAAGTGCAGTGCTTTTTGAGATCTTCACTTGTCCTGAGCATACTTTTTTTATTCCTTTTTCTCGTGCCTTTAATTGATTGTGGTGTTTGTCTGCCTCCTTGTGATTTTTTTTATAACTGCAGTCCTGATGTGTTTGGTTTAGTCGGTGTTTTTCTGGTGGTGGTTTGTTGGTTGCTTTCTTTTGGTGTTGTTTTTTTGGTGTTTTGTTTTGCTTTGTTTTGTTTTTATTTTTGTTTTCGTTTGTTTTTTGGTTTTTTTTGTTTGTTTGTTTTGGGTTTGTTTTGTTTTTAATTTTTTTTGCGGGGGTAGTTTTGTTGGTTTTTTTGTTTTGTTTTTTTTTGTTGTTGTTGTTTTGGTGTTTGTTGTTTTTTTGTATAGGCTGTGCTAAGCAAAGGAATTGAATTGTGATGACTCAAGGCATGCTTTATTTATTTATTATTTATTTATTTAGCATCAGCACAATAAACTGAAATGCTAACAGCCAGCTTGAGGATATTACCATGCCAGTCTCAAATTAATTTTGAATGCTGGGTAAATAAAAAATTTTAAGACTTACAAGTCATGATTTTTGCCACAAAGAAAGCTGGCAAAATCTTTGTTTCAACAGGGGGCAAAAGGTGGTGATTTGGGAAAAATGGCCCACAGTCACTTCTGTGATGAATATTAGAATGATCACAGCTGCAGGGAAGTTATTGTTGGGTCTGCTGTACTCATATCCCTGAGGAATAAAGGAAACAAGCATTTTAACTCTGGCTGCTGCATTAATCTTGTGTTCACTCGAAAGTAGTTGTTTGAAGCAATTTGGAAGAGTAAAAGAACAGTAATCCAGGTTTAGTTAGGGAAATACACACATTGCTGCAGTATGTGGTAAGTGAAATCAGTCTGTGCTGGACTTAAAACACCTGTGTCACTTACCATATGTACATCACTTCCAGAGGTAGGCAATGAGAAAAATTCTGTAGATGAAGATGCGGAGTTTTTTATTAGGTTGCAGAAGATATTTTCTTTTATTTAACTGTTTCGGGGCTAGTTACTCAGAAAATTAGGAGAGACAGAACCAGTCTTAAGAAAATAGCTAAAAAACGGATGGCAGTTTAAGGTTTGTAAGAACATTTTCATATACTTCTGCAGTGCTACTCACATGCAACTCACACACATTTGCATGGTGAAATCAGATTCGCTGAATTCAGTGGCAGAATCTAAAGAAATGATCACTCTGTGACTTAATGTTCTTAAAGGAACGTAACTTAGGAGAATGTTGATGCCCTTGGTGAAATTAATTCCTTTTGTACTTAGAGAGGTTTCTGGTTTAAATTTGTGTGCAGTATATAAATAGAACTCTTATTTCATATTATATTCTCACTCTCTAGCTTATTCTAAATAGTACCTCACTGCTCCAATATATGATTTCAGAGGTATTCCTTGACAGGTAAAAATGTACTTCACTTTAGAAAGAGAGACAGAATTTTTTTTTCAGCTTTTTTTTTTTTTTTTTAAGCTAAACTTTTCAGGGCACCAAATGCTAATAGATTAACTATTACAATTAAGAAAACAATTTTTTTTTCCTATTCAAAGTAAGAGCCTTTTCTTTTTAAGCAGTCACTCATCCATTTATTTTAGCAGCCTCATGCTTATGTTTTTGATTTTTTTTTGAAAGACAGTCTTCCCCTACCCCCATTATTTGACATTAGTACTTCTGGTTTTCCATATCTCCATCCAGAGACAGCATTTGCCAGTTTATATTTTCACTTACCCTCCTCAACTCTGTCTGATTTCTCTTTATGTATTTAATCTGTTTGCTATATTGTCTCTTGCTGAGTGGTGCACAAAATATTTCTTACGAGTTAGTGCTGCAGCCAGAAACAACTAGATTTCTGTTTAATATCACACATTTCAGTTGATAGGGACTAGATCTTCCTTGTGGTTAATCCACACATATGTGTCTGGAGGGGAAGCTACAAGAAAGTGTTACCCTCATTGCCCTCAGAGTCAGTCAGGTGTACCAGGTGTCACCCAAAGTGCTTGGAATTGCACAGTCCTTTTACCTACAAAAACCATTCTGAACATGAATCCCATATCTAATTATTGACATTATTCTTCTTTGTCCAAGACATAAAAGCCTTCACTTGTCAGAAATTCACTTGTTTTTAATGAGTAGGAAGTTGTTTACTTCTGTTTGCATCTATGTTGTTTCTCACCCACAAAGTGCTTCCCTGTGCAGGATGTTTTTTCAAACAGTAACCAAGATCTAGTGTTAATTAGACACCAAACATGTACATTTCTATAAAATTGTATCAGACAGAAACTAAATGTAAGGTTTGAGGGCAGATTTGATCAAGAATGAGAATCCCAAATGTCTAAACTCTCACGTTATGTTTTATCAATACACATCCAAAACTGTATCTTGATTTCAGTTAGTTAGGCAGGAATACATGGAATATTTCCTTCTGTTTTTCTACTATAGCAGACTCATTGAAATAATTAGTTTCATTAAGTGCAGTATTTGTGCTATTGTCAATACCTTATTTTGACCTTTCCCAATGCCTCCCTTTGTAGAAATGTTTTATGCAACTTTTTCTTAACTCCAGAAGTCAATAGGCTTCATCTTTCTGTCCCATGCAGGATTTACATGGTTGAAGTTTCACCCTCCAAGTCAATTCCTGGCTGTTTCAGGTGTACAAAGTGTGGCTGAACTCCTGTGCATTAGTAGTTCATGTGATTATACCAAGCATACTCATTTCTTCTCTTGCCATACACAAATAGACAGAAGATGTTGCAGTTTTTGCAGTATGAAAGGGGAAAAATTCCCATTTCTTCACTTGATTATTTCGTTTTCAGAAGGCAAAATGTTACTTCATAGCCTCTAAGTATCTTTAATGGTAGAACAATTGTGGAAATGCTTCCCCTTCGGCTGGGACTTCTACACTAATGAATTGTTCTTCAGTGTCTGGCTTAATGAGATCTTTCCATACACGGTATTGTGCAAGTGGATCATTTGTTCCTATCCAATTTCTACAAAATTCTCAATTTCCCCAACAGTATTTTCCATATGTGCCTTTGTACATATCTCAGATCCCAATGTCAGGTAAAATGTGCAATGTTCTTTATCATTGCTCCATAGTATCAATCTCTACCATCTCTTCTGCAGACTGTGTGTCAGCTAAAAATCATCCCTATGTTAGATCCCATAGTTCATGGGACAGTGTTGTCAGTCCCACTTCCAGTTTATTCTTCAAGTCTCTAAGGTGTCTTTAAATATTTTCAGTAATTACTATGAGTTGGCCAGAGATTTCGTTCTCCATACTTCATTATTCCATGTCTTGCATCAATTCAGAGTATCAGTGTGCTACTTCTTTCTTGCTTACTCTTAGATGCCTGCTGAAAAGAAACTTTCTTTCCCCAGGCTTTCAAGTACTGCTGCCTCTAACATCTCAGTGGTCGTTTCTGGGTCACCTGTTTGTTATCATCTCACTCATTCCCACATCCTGTTTTCTGCTTTCCCATTCTGTCACCACCCTGCTATTACTGTACTTCTCATGACCCACAATTGGTGATCTTCACTGGTACCCCTCTATGTTGTTGGATTAGATTTACATAACTACTGTTTTCAGCAATTGCTGTTGCCCCTTTTGGGAGGCTATGTGCTGTCCTAGAACTGCTGATAAATGGAAGAATCTTGTGGCACATCATGCCTGATACCACTGTAAACACGCTGTTTACCTGGTCTCTGCTGTAAGTGGAGGGTTGTAGTCCTAGTTATTTCCTTTGGATCTTGTAAGTCTTTAGTCATCTAATATCCTCTTCATTCTTAGACACCCTGTGTCTTCATGATCAAATATTTGTGTCCTGGCTTCTTTCAGACAGATTTATAAACCAGGATGTAGCTAAGAAGCTATCTCAATTTCTCCACATCTGTACCTCCATTAGGGGAAAGCTCTAGGAACAATTTAAAAACTTTTCTCCCTTGGTATTCAGTCTCTAACCTAATTACCTACTACTTTGCTGAGCTGTGAGTAAATCTACATCAATTTCGGTTTTCATTTCATATTGCTGTGATGCTTGAGGAAGATCTGCCTCCTGCAAAAATTGTAAGAGAAGAGCAGGATTTAGATCTGTGTAAGGGTCAAAGGCAGAAGATTGAGGTACTTGGAAGCACTGTCTCACGATTTCTAAAGGTTTATACAAGTTCCACTTGCCTTTCTGTTCGGGGGAAATTACAATCATGCATGTATTGTATGTAACATAAGCAGTGTTAGAGCATTTTTATGTAATATAGGTCATACCAACCAAGTTACTGCCCAAGCTTGTGTTGCAGGCGTGGCTGCACTGCCACATTTGTGTCATTCAGTGGCAGAGAGGATAAGGCGAGGTCTTCCCCTGGTGCTCTGACCCACGTGGACTCCCAGGATTGCTCAACAACCTGACATTATTGCTTTTCTGTTTGTTGGTTTTTTTCCTTAATGTTAATCTGAGATGTTACACTTGAGAGGTGGCGGGCATTGGCCGAGTGGCGTAGGCCCCCGCCTGTGGAGCCGGCTTTTCCTCTGAGGACGCCGGTTCGAATCCTGGAGGAACTTGCTGTCACCGTCCAAGCGTGCTCGGCCGTGGCAAGATGAACCTCAGGAGTAAAGGAGGTGGGGCCAGTTCTGCGCACACTGTGCCTCACCTAAAAAATGCGTTGCGCAGGCTTATCCCAAGATCTTAGTTCGCGAAGTCCAACCAACAACAACAACCAATCAAGTATGTTAATATATGAATTCTTTGGTTTTGAGCAACAGCAGTCTGATTTCAGTGGAATCACTAGACACTTTACCCTGTCTTCAGTACAAGTGTTTTCTGTTCCCAGTTGCATTATCAGCCCTGTGCTGAAAACATGACATCTTATAATAGCATCCTATAAGCACTTTTAAATAAAGATTTTTGACTGATAAGGAAGTTTAACAACTTGGTTAAGTATTGGAAAAATAAATTGAAAAACTGTGAGGTGAAAATCCCAGATGAGGTCCAAAGATCCCCTAGCAGGAATATAGAAGGTTTGAAAAGGAACTAAGCCCCAAGAGACAAAGGCATTCTCATTTCAAGTTGGCTTGACTTACCCTATGTTTGCTTAAGCTTTTCCCAGAAAGAAGCGTTTTTGAGAATGGAAGCATTTGCAAAAGAACACAAAATGTCACTTCAGAAGCAGGAGAAATGAACACAAAAGCGAAATAACAAATCAGTTAAGTAAGAATGAGTAAAGTGAAAGGAACTCATTTCATATTCTAAATGAATGAGGGCTCTCCACTGTGTCATTTAGTGAAGTAAAGAACCTGATGCTGTTTACATCTTTTCATAGAAATATCTGTGAGGTGAAAAGGAAACTGAGCAAGCTGCTTTGAAAGGAATGGATATCATTAACAAAGGACATGGTAGAATTTTAAAACCCTTATCCTAGGGGCTTTTTCAAAAAGGAAAAAAGTATTACTTATTTTAGCAAAAGGGTCTGGTTCAGATTTCAGAAAAACAACCCAAAATACATTTTGAAGGATTGGACTTCCAATTGACTTCAGCAGGAACTGCATGAGTCACTTGTGTAATAGTCTCTTTCAGTACTGTTACGGTTCATCACATTGCCTCTGAGACCTTTTAGAGTATACGTTAATCTGCTAGCAGACCAGGAGTTAATTTATTTAGCTCAGATGGATCATTTTAATATCAATGTTCAAGTGTTTTGAAGCTTGCAAGTGTTATGCTTTGTTATTAGTGAGACTTCTGGTTTTGTGACGAAGTAATACTGCTTCATCGTGTTTCAAATACCTAACTCCTTACCATGCAAAGATTGGCATTTTCATGCTGATGTGAAAAAAATCTTAAGAAGTCAATGTCTGTTATCATAGATAACCCTAAAAGCAAGCAAGGATACATAAACAACAGGCAACTTGATACCCATTTAATGCACAGTATTGGAAAACAAAAGCCAAATAAAAACTTAGGATTTCAAGACTTCCTTGGCTGACTGGCAAAGGTCTACCCTGACTGCATCATTTTGGTAATTACTGTCACTGAAAAGAAGACATGATTTACAATTGGGCAACAGCTCTCAGCATTGAGATGCCCACCCAGTTTACAAAACCCATAAAGAATGACATTTCAGGTTAGATTTGAATAAGCAAAATGCAAGTAAGAAAATCTCCATACACCATCTACCCAAATTCCATGCCAGGTTTTGAATTTATTAGTTTCCAGTGTAATCCTTTTTTTAAAAAATAAATATTCCCTTAATCAGAGAAGAGAATTGATCTCATTAATGTTAAACTTCTTTTTTT
>VXAU01000847.1:21008-59874 GCA_013399695.1 Formicarius rufipectus | reverse complement strand
TGGGGATTTGAGCAACCTGGTCTTACGTGAGGTGCCCCTGCCCATAGCAGGGTGGTTGAAACTAAATGATTTTTAAGGTCCTTTCCAACCCACACCATTCTGTGATGCTATAAACTGTGCACATGGTGATACACAGTCTGCAGTCCTTCATGGCATTTTGCCTACAGGAAAAAAAAGTCAGGGTTCCCTCCCATTTTACAGCAGAAAGCTTCTGAGTGACAGATAACACTAGAATTTAAGCATGATGCTCTGGGATTCTAAACCCCATGTTGAACTGAAAAATTCATAGCAAAGAGCTTAGATAAAACCCTCAGCTACACTTAAGACACATTCATCTGGGCTAAAAGCTTTTCTGAACTGGAGCAGTTCAGATTGAACTGAAAGCCTACTTGTGTGTCCTGGTTTGGACATCACATTGATCAGATGGTGTGCCAAAACTGAGACATCTACCCAAAGATGAATGATACACAGGAAAAGAGGAGGACTTATTGATTTTGTACAGAGGTGCTGACATGGAAAATGTTTGGAGTGGCCCATTCATCTCCAGAGAATGAGCAAAAACCTCAAAAGCACATGTGATTTGTGCATACCTGGAATGTTCATCCCAGGATAAGATGTTTTATCTCACTGTTTGTATACATTTGAAATTTAGTTTTCTGAAACAGAAAAACAGTGTTTTCCAAACCTTTCACACTGGATTAGGACTGTGTACAAGTGTCTTCAAGAATGATCTGTGGCAAAGCTTCTAAGAACCTTCTAGCCCCGCTATTCTTTTGTAGGATTAAAAGCCATGGGTCATCAGTACTTGACCTTTTGTGACTTCTGGGAGTGCATGGACTTGTGGGAAGAGGTGCACAGGAAGGTTCAGGCTTTAGGATTTTAGAAAGGATATCTTCTAAAATGAATGTGTGATGTCTGAGAGGGCAGAGATAAAACCAGGGGGAAAAAAAAGGACACTGTGGAAGAGGATATTAACAATGACTCAGTACAGTGACAAGCTGCTGTATGCTTTCCATTTTATGTCTCCCACCACTAAGTAGGTGCTCTATCCTCATACTGTTGCACAGGATTGTTGGAGGAGGCCTGAACTTTTCAGGACATTTCTTAGCTGCAGCAAAAATATCTTTTGTTACATAGTGATTAAAAACACAAATATGGTTCCAATTTCAAAGAAGACCTTTCCGTGCAAAATGAAGTTTCACCATGAGCTATGTGTAAAATTCATGTAAGTGTAGAAAACTGTTATAAAATTTTCTACAGCAGTCTCAGAAAGAAAGTAACATTATGAATTATGATTGAATAATTATCAAATCAGAACCTAGAAGACATTTTACTGAAAATTCTTGCATTAGTTTGAAAGTCATGAAGAAACTCCTGAATCTGCTGCTGTGTGAGTCTGGACAAGCTATTTGACTCCTACAATCTACAGCTGACTCCGCTGTTCAAAAACTTTAGCCCCTAGTTTTGCCAAACAAATCAAATGTGCAAAAGAAATCAAATATGCAATTTTAGCAATTAGAGATTTTTTTGTGGTAGATTTATTCAAGGGAACCAGAACCTTACACACATAGATAATTCTCAGATCCATTTTTTCAAAGTTAGCAAGAAGCACTCGGCATCAAAGATGTGATTAGAAGACCCATCTCACCAGCTGTTGGTATTGTGACCTTGCTTCAGTTGCCTGAGCCTAGACAGCTAGAACCATTTGAAGCAATCCAGTTTGTCTGACATCCTAATGGTACTTCCAGGTATAATGCAGGAGATATGAAAGATCAGCACTGCTCTGGGCCAATCACTAAGAGACAGCTTGGAGACCCTCACCTGCCTCAAACACAGCAGTTGCTTGCTTAGGCGAGTAAGGCAACTAAGTTTGCCTTTTCTGACAATTAAATCACACATGTGGATGGTCAACAAGAATAATCTCAGAATCACAGATTATGTTGAGTTGGAAGGGGCCCCCAAAGATCATCGAGTCCAGCTCCTGACCCTTCACAGGACCATCCCCAAGAGTCCCACCATGTGTCCAAGAGTATCCAAACACTTCTTGAACTCTGCCAGGCTTGGTGCTGTGACCTCTTCCCTGGGGATCTTGTTCCAGTGCCCAATCATCCTCTGGGTGAAGAACCTTTTCTAATATCTAACCTGAATCTTTCCTGACCCCAGTGGCTTTTGCAGAAATATGATCACATTTAGCTCAAAACCTTTTTTTCCTGCAAGAACTGGTCAAAATAGAGTCCAGAGTACACTCTGATTTAAATTGTTAATCAAAGCACCTTGAAAAACATTGTTGCAGAAAAAAAAAAAAAGATTCATTTACTTTTGGAATAAAATGTATACAGGTATTCTCCTTCCATGCCACCCTTTTAGTGGATTGCATGAAACCTTGCTGAAGACCTACACCAGCACTCCTACTAATAATTGTATTATTGATAAGAATCAACACATTAAAACAAGTTTCAGTACAGTGTGGACTGAAGTATCATTTAGATGTTTTTAGTTTCACCACTTCCTGAACATTTTTATTTTTATTTGTTAATTTCAAAAGATTTTTTTTCTGTGCCATTAACCATTCAGATAATCACATATTGCTGAAGTTACTTCTTAAATTGTTCATGTTACCCTGCAAGTTTTTAATTCACTACCCCCCAGCATCCAAACATTGGCCCCAGCCTGGCAGACAGCTTCATCACAAACATCATAATTTTTTTAATTTCTCACAGCCCCTAAATGCTAGAGCTGCATGGTCATTTAAGGTTCTCAAGTTTTCATCAAAACAATAGTTTTCCTGCCTTTTACTTGCACAGCATATACCAAAAGGGTCATTTAAGTGTGGCAGAGATTTACAAACAATACATGTAAATCAAAACTTAGGGAATATTTTATTTCTTTTTCAAAGCCTTCTCAAGGTTTTATGGGTGATCATCTTTTTATCAGTCTTGTGTTTACCTTGCCTGCTGCTGAGAATTGTTTTCCTGCTGTAGGGCTTTATCCAAGCATTCTATCTTCTACCACTAAGATTTTCTTTACCAGTTTGTGCTGAAAGCACCACTAGTTTCATGTACCTACTTTGAGATCCGTGAACACATGATGATAAATTTTCAGGGGGACAAGGGGACTGGTGGGGTTGGGCAATAATAATTGTCTCAAAAATTTCTGCTTACTGTGTCATTTTCCTGAAAGAATAGCTATTCAGGGCACTGCCTTCAAGATTGTTGATTTCTGTTTGTAAATCAGAACATTTATTAGCATATACTCTTTAGCAATCAGCATGCTTGCAGCAAACATGGGTAGAGCCCTTCCCAAATCTTTGTTCGCAAAGCCTAGCCACGATGATGAAGATGACTCTTTGGCAAAGGTGATACGATGTTGGAGCCACACATAAATTATGACTTTGACTATTATAAATCTCTATTAAACAACTTATTCAAATACAACATATATTCTTAAGCTTCATACATGTTACAAATGTTGTAGAGCCAAAATTCATGTAAAGATTGATAGTTTTGATTTGTTAAGCTATGTACACCTGTGCCTAATTTTACCACGGGAATAGTTACATGGGACCTTACAGAGCTCAAACTGAAGTCCTCTAGGCCTCAGAGCAAAGTTATTTGACTGTAACTTCTAAAAGCAGAAATAGCTAATTTTGTGCAAGTCTGGAGTCGATACTGCTGATGTTATGCCTGCTAAGCACTTGTTCACCCCACGAGATATATAGGCAAAACTTCTCCTGATCTACAGATACAGTACAGTACAAACAAGGGTATCAGTCTGTATTTTTGTGGATAAATGGCTTATCAGTTTGTTATTTTGAGCCTTGAATTTTAGTTGATAGCTTCTTCTACCTGCAACCAGCTCAGTCTCCTGAAACATAAGTGGATATAAAGTTTTCGATCCGTGTTTATTTTCTTAATGTTTTCAGTGCCTGAATGTTTTGAGAAAGAGAGTTTGTTTTGTTAGCATTTTTTCCAAGTTAATATTCAATGCAAGCATAATTATAACATATAATCTGTGGACTTCTGTTGTATTAGTAAAATTACTAACAATCCTCTGAAAACTCTTGTGTTAGGTTTCTAAAACAGATGACAAGAGATCTCTTACTTCAGTATGTTATATACTATAACACAGTGTTCTTGCAGTTTGTACGGATCTTACTTGTTAGCTTTTAAGCATCAGCCTGTATTTTCTTGTTTCAAAATCTCTAAACTCTACTAGGAAATTTATTGCAGTAAAGGAAGAAGATTGACAGTTACAAACTTAAGAAAGTTAATCTGAAGACATTAATGAAAACAACAACAACAACAAAAAAAGACATTTTATTCCAGGAATGATAATACATGTGTTTTTCCATATTCTATAATCTATTACTTTAGTGTAATGACTTTAGCAGTCAGAAGTGTCTCAGTTAATTGTTCTGTAAAACTATTTTGTATCAATTGGACTCTTTGAACCATAGGCAACTAGAGGTTTGCAGGGTGGGACAATGGTTAGTTTTTGTTTGCTCTTTACAGAGTGTTGGTATAAATTGCTTATTACTTTAAGAAATATATATGCTCTTTTTTTTAGGTCAAGGTTAATAGAAAACACTGTTAGCTTTTTATTCCAGAATTAACAGAACAGGTACATATATATCACAACATGAAATAAAATGACTACATAAGCACAGCACTAGAAACACACATCTGTACTTCACTTACATTCGTTAGAAGGCTTGCACATGATGCCACTGTCTTCTGATGGAGTATTTCAACAGGTACATAAAGGCCTGACTATCTCACCATGTTTCATCTCACTGCTCTTTCTTTTGCCAAACCTGATTTATGGTTTGGTTTGGTTGGTTTGTTTGTTTGGTTTTTTTTGGTTTTGTTTTCCACTAACCTTTATCACTTCAAAGTGACGTCTCTGGAAACTGAAGCCTTGGTATTTTCTGAAAACATGCAATTCCCTACACAGCAGGAATATCTTGACTTTGCTAAATGCCTAATATCTTCTCTTTGGAATCAATCTCTTTCACTCCCCCTCACTAGTGTACAGTTAACCCAAGTAGTCTTATAGGGTGGTTGTCCTCAGTATCCTCCGTATCTTTGACTTGAGTCTCCTTCTTTGGGATGGACCTTCTGCATCAAGTTTAAAGCTGGAAGCCTGAAATGCCAAGGGCAGTTTCTTTTGGATGTTTATCCAGTGACACATGGCCTATGTCTCAAGTTATTTTGTTTCTTTGTTGGTTTTCCAGTGATGTAAAATGCACTGCATCCTCTGGACAGTTGCACCTCAGCAGATCTGCCTCTTTGTGTAAAGGAAGAAAAAGCATGTTAAACACCCCCTAGTCACTGGAGAAATGTTTTGACTGTAACTCCTTGTTTTTATTTAGGTGACCTATATGATGTTGTATACTGTCTTCTCCGAGAGGAGAAAGCTAAGGATATGTTGGTGCCTTTTGTAGCTCTATAGATTATGTCTGTTTTGTGTATACATGCATACACACACATACATAGAAGAGAGGAAGTAATTTTATTTTACCCAAATCAGCTACTTAAAGTAAATTGAGATATATAGAATTTACCAATGAAATGAGTGATTTGATGTGAATAAAAGAGGTGGTGTGTTGTAAATCAGTACTGACAGCCAAATGGGAAAAATTGACAGAGCACTGTAATCACTCCCAACATCCACTGAAGTTATTGATCCAAAACCTCTATAATCCCCTTCACATAACACAAGCAATTTCATATAATACCTGTAATAACAGTGCATTCAAACTCAAGTAGCCATCAGAAGCTTTGTATCTAATGGCAAAGCAGGCCTCTGCTGAGTAAGTGTAACAACTAGAGCACAAAAACGCCGATGACTCTTGCCTTTCATAGGTAGTGGCCTGCGATAAGAGCTAGTTCAGAAGATAAACAGCTCCCAACGCCAAGGAAAATGAGCTATTAATTGCCCTCTCGCTAAAGGCATCCTAAAGGCCCTAAAGCCCTGGGTGCAAAACAGGGAGAAGGTAAGCGGGATTTGGGGACTGATAACGTCCTGGGCATCCTCCACGCAGCAGCAATCTGATGTTAATTACAAGAGGGGAAGGAGAGCTGAGAGGTATTTAGCTGCTGGGTCATTACATCCTTCCCAGGTGTTTTTCCCATGAAATGTTCCACCAGTTTTACAAGCTCCTTCTCTGGCTGATGGATTATTCCACTGCCTTATCAAAGCTTTGCCAGCTCCTCATTAATATATAGAGCGAGCAGCGCGGTTCTATATATCATTGTCTTCTTCTTGGGGAGGGCTAATCAGTCAGGCATTATCAGCCCGTCAGCAGAAGGCAGGCAATCAGGCCTGACAGCGGAGAATCATGGGAGAGCAGGGAAGGTTAAATGAGGCTGACAGTTGTGATAATGATGATTATACTATAAATTAAGATATGATGATAAAGGAGAATAAAAGACACAATCTGAAGCAATATTTGGTTTAACATGTCTCTCTTTTTCGGTACTGTTAAATGGCCATAACATTTATCACACCGAACAAGAATGGACATTTAACTACCATGATAAAATAGGACAGCATCAGATTGAAAACCCAACAAGTTGTGATTATTGTGTCAGGCACTTTTCCTCTGGTTGAAAAAACTGAAGATAGAGCATATGTTATAATCATTCATGCATTATTCTGCAAAATGAAAAGAAAATAGATCTATTTTAGAAATGTCTTCCAGACTTCTGGATTAAAAAAAAATCCAAAAGGAAAAAGAAAATATATTCTCCTGCTTCCAAGATCATTTTTATCAATGAAACTATAGGAACATAAGTGAGAGTCACTCCCTGCCACTTCATCATAATGAATGTATATGTTTATTAATAGCTGATTTGAAGAATTTGTAATTATTTCAGTTAGTCCTTTATTAAGCAAAACACTGTGAATGAAATTCCAACATCAACATTTCATTTTTAAGGATTATTCCCTTGTCAGTTGGTAAAATCAAGTAGGCTCACACAGGTGAAATAAAACGAGAACTGGCCTGGTTTGGCTCTGGGAACATAGACAATACTGTGGACGTGATGCAACTATTCACTTGTTTGCTTATATAGATGGATTATATAAGTGTCATTTCTTTATGATGTTTATGTTTAGAGTGCTTAGCAATCCTAAATAAATATCCATCAGACTATGAGAGAGACAATGAGAATGATGCTGATTAGCATTTTATGCAGTGTCCTAGCCCCTGTGCATCTACATGGACAACCAGACAGGGCTGAACAGAGTATTCTATGCCTGAGTACGCTTACCATGGACTGAAAAGTAGGAAAAGTTAGGAAGGAAATGTGCAAAACCTCCTTATTGAAAAACCATAGATTTTAGAACACGCTGAACTCAAACACACCGTATATCTCTAAATAACCACTATGCTTCCTGCAGATATGCTAAAGAAATGTTTATCTATATACATAGAGACCTTTGTATTAAAAAAAAATAGTTTATGATTTGTGCAAATGTATAATTTTTGAGTCTATAGAGCTGACCATATTGTTATTGCATAGGCAAAACCTCAGAGCAAAGCAGTGGTGTAAAGCTACAATCTTAATAGGTGTTTTGTACATGAATACCCAATGATATTTTCATATAATGACTCATATATCATGCACCACTACCTATGATACTCTTGCATGTCTACCACTAACCAAATATGAGAAAGGAGATAATAATTTCATAAATCACTGTATTATTTTTTGCTACTAGACCTGTGTAAATGGTGCTTTTGTGCTAGATACTAAAGAAGAATTAACTTCAATTAGTGTATGTTGTACTACGTGCAGGAGAGGGAAATAGTTGTTTTAAAAGTTCACAGCTTTATTTTCTTCATCTCTCTTTTACTACCTCAAACTGGGACAGTATAAAAGCTGATTATTAATTATAAAAGTGGTTGAGATGACTGCATAAGTCACAAAGTTATTTGCTTTATAAATTAAACAAAGTTAGTCCACATCAAGCCTGCCATGAAACACAACTTCTCTAGAAGCTACTCAGACACTATAGTGATGGCAGTCACTTAAGTGCCTTAGACAAACAGAAATCTTTGCTGTGATTATAGTGATTACCTTTTCTGCAGTGATTGACTCAATGGAAATAAAACCAGAGCTATTTTGTAGCAAGTAAAGAAAAAGAAAAAAAGAAAAAAGAAAAACACCAACTCCTCCTCCAGGAAAAAAAAACAAAACAAAACAAAAAAACCAAACACAAAAAAACGAACCAAAACATAGCAAAACATCCACCTTGAAATAACTGCTGCAGTATTGTTTTCCACTGGAAATGGCATATTGTCTAATGCACTTCAGAACAGTATTTTTATTATTTGATCAATTTGATTTATCAGTGTAGTGAAAATTGCACGCATTTCTCTCACACAGATGTAAAGCAAGGAACACAGATGAGTTTATAAACCTGACAGTCTGTAATGCAAATGCTTACACAACCAGCACTCTCTGGCTGTGCAGTCTGCGCTTCAGAAAAAAATGAAGATATTCATTACTAGAGGACAAGGCAGGAGCATGGAAAAATACAAAGAAAGAACTACGATCAAATGGAATATCCTAATGCATCATCCCATACTTTATTTGTGTTTCTTTTCTGTAATGATACACGGCACTTTGCCTTGTTTCAATTTGAAACCTGTTCTTGCATCTGAATAAAATCGCTAGAGTTTTTCATGAAGATAAGGATTTTGTTTTGCTATTTATCCTTTCTAAGATCAGGATTTTATTAAAGCAGCAATGCTGCTTCTGAGACTTTCTCCCTAGCTTGTTCCATCAATTCAAGTGCGCACTGAAGATATATTCACAGAACTTCAGTCCAATAAACCATCACATTTTAGTGAAATAATACATTTCTTCTAAGAGGCAGAGAGGGACTAAGCCTCGTTCAATCAGTAAAGAGGGAGGAGACCAGTGCAAAGATTATGACTACATATTTTAGGGAGATCCACTGCTAGAGTCAAAACACTCTATGCAGGGTCAGTTTCAGCTACAGTTCTTAGAAAATGGTGACAAAATTCAACAATCCTTCATTGCTCTCACTGTCTTCCCACCCCAGCTGTAGGTAATCTAATTTTAAAAATTACTGAGTGGGTTGGTTGACGACACATGAGTTTTAAAAAAAAATAGTTGTTTTTCAAGCCTTCATTAATTTGCTGAGTAGTGGAGCTCATAACAGATGTTGGGATAAATATCACATATTTGGTTCACTAGTCCTGTGCACAGTGACCAAACTGAGATCCAGTTCAAGGCACATCAGGATAAATTTCAAATTTCTTAGTGGGAAGTAGTAGCTCCACTGAATTCATGTGGTATTTTGCAACTCACTGTGCCACAGTAAGGATTCCTTCTGTGGAGATTTTAATACATTTGGACATATACCCTTGGTGCCTATATAGTAAGGTTCAGGAACAGGGATTCTTTGTCTTGCCCCCAACTTCTTTCCTCTCCCTCCTCACTCACCCCCACTTAATGGCCCAGGCATATAGAGTGTACCCTCACAGTAGATGGCCTAAACTGCTAAAACCAGCCAAATCTGAAATGCTTAGCTGAGACTCATTAGTCTTGTTATACAAATGCAATTGGAAGTGTGGTTTATCACTTGGAGGTAAGGTTCTAATTTTGGCACATAGGAGGCTGCAGACAGGAAAATATCTTGTTCCTTATTCCATTTTATTAACTTTGTTTTGTTCGCTTGAGCCTAGTACTGTGTTAGACTTTGAATAATCACAGCTGTACAGGTAGCTCCAGTGGAGTGAATGAGGGGCTTTTTCAAGGGCTCTGCTCCCTGCAGAAATGATTTGTACCTCTGCCTGATTGTCACTAACAGAAAATGAGAAATAGGAACATTCAATGCAAAGTAATGTGTTCTGTACAATTACTGGATTAATAATTTTATTCCATTACTGTGTGGGGAGAGAGGACATCAGGTTGAAGATCTGCAATTCTAGTATATTTCTAAGCGTCCTGTTAAGAGAGTGAGCAAGGGTCAGGAAACTTAATTATGCCATAACTAGATAGAAATTGCCAAGTGATAAAAAGAAACATCCAGCCAGATTCAGCAGGAAATTACAGCTTTAATAATATAGCATAATGCCTACTTCTATACAATTATTGGAGAGACCCTGAATGATTTTAAATAACAGGCTTGGTTTTCCAGAAACGACAGGGGGAAAAAAAAATCTGAAAATGACATTCTACATTTTGCTGTAAATATTTTTCTGAGGTTTTGGGGTTGTTCTTTTTAAAGATTGAATTATTAAAAATCATGTATTTACTCTTGATAATGTGGAAATGCTATTATTCTGAAATGAGAGAAAGGTTATATTTATGGAAGAATTTGTATTTGTGGAAATGAAGCCTGTGGAATCACACTTTTGGACTATTGTGCTTCTGTATTGTATTTCTAATTATGAAATAAAAAGTGAAGTGCACCAAAATTTATACTAAAAACATAGAACTGAGTATTTTTGCTTTATGATTCCAGATTTTTTCACACTATGACCATGTTAATGTCCACTATCTTCCCAATATTCTTTCAGTAAAATGCTTATGAACAGATTAAAGATTCCCTTCCATGCTGATACAGGATTTCCTTATAATTTTGTAGTCTTTATGAAAGATTTTAAAAAATACTATTTTATCATAAACAAAACTCTTCATCCTAATGAGAAGCAGCTCTTTTTTTCCTTCCCCTCCCAGATGAAATAGGATATTTTGAATATTAAACTCTTATCACCTTCGTAAACACTGCATGTGATATTAAGGCCTTTTGCAATATACGTGTGTTTGTCCATTTATTTCTAATGTAAGAAAGAAAAGTCATTTCTGGTACTAACCCAGGAGAGCCCAGCATTTCATTTTGTATTCTGAGGATGCAGATTAATCAACCTGACTCTCTTACCCAAGGCTAGCCATTCTGCCTATAAATCTGCATATCTGCATATTACTGTTCTTCCCTGAATTTAATTTCCTACAGGAGCTGATATTAATCACCCTGTTTAAACAGAGGGGATTTGGGGTCTATACAAATATGACATTTTTTTATGGAAGTTTTAGAATATTTTCTCTTTTTTCATTTTTATTTAAAGAGACAATAGCTTGGTGTTTTAAAGCAAACTCTATGGGATTTTTGTTTATTGGAGCTCATATATACTTCGTTTAGATTTTAATCATAAAATATAGCATATCAAGAAAACTGTTTTATATTTTTCCTTCCAGAGTCTGCCTTACCTGCAAAGAAAAATCCTCCAGATTTCATTGCCTATGATGAAACAGAGTGGGGCCACATGTTTCAAATACATCCTGAGAAAGTTTATTTAAACCCTTTATTTAAAACCTGTACCAGTTTATCACCTGAATATCAACCACCACACAAGCAGTCAAACATTTCTATTCTCCTGTTTTTCAGCTTGTGAATTCAGGCAGAGAAGTGTTGTTGACTTGTCAGATTGACACTGAAATCTCTGAGTCAGGCACAGGTCTTCTCATAGATTTCAGTGGCCCCACATCCTCTGCAGGCACCTGGGAAAGCACTCGAATAGCTGTAACACTGTCAATGACAGGTGGGAGGAGGAAATTAGCTGGTTGGTTGTCTCCCCATCCTTTGTCAGGTAAATCTGTATGTCTACAAGGCCACTGGCCCTGTCTGCATGCAGTCACAAGACTAGGTCAAACAGGGGATCCTCATGGATGGTATTTCCTTGTTGTCTCCAGGAGAAAGCAAAGGCAATTCCATGAAGGCACTTAGGCAATGCCTCTGCTGTCCAACCTTAAGGCTCCCTCCATATTTTGTGTTTGAAAGTGAAGAACAATGAACTGTCACTGTGTGACTCCACTGATGTCAAACTCATTGTATCAGGCAGGAATTCAATCCAATTCGTCTGTCCCTCAGCCAGTATTACTTGGCATATTTGATTTTGGCTGCCTAGACTGCAGTTATGGTCCAAGCACAAACAACTCAGAAGAACAACATGCTTGGAAATATGTGCCTGCATACCCCAAGAGTCTCTGCCAGCTGGAAAAAAAGAGCATACGTCAGGTACTGCCTAGATATACTGTCCTTGTTAAAAAATGAAGCTGCTATCCAGATTTTTGTTTAAATTTACACCCTGGCCTATTGTGGCACTCCAGGTTAATTTGGATTGGCATCTCCTTTGCAGAGCTCTCTGATGCAGCTCTGAAAGAGATGGAGCTTTTCTCTTGTTTTTTTGTTTTGTTTTTTTTTTTTTTTGGAAGGCCAGGCTCTTTCATAGACTCCTATCAAAGCAGTGTTTTCCTGTCTCTTATTTGCATACCCTGAAACTTCATGAGAAGAAATCCAACAGTGCATCCTTCTTGCTTTCTCAATCAAGAGATGCATACATGCTTTGAGTTGGGGAAACAATGAAACACAGAACTGCCAACTGTCTTCCAGTCAACACAAGTATAGAACCAGAATAGCAGTGAGTAAATTTTTACATACAATATGAGGTAGATCTGTTTTCCTCTACTTGCAAATTTTTAACTACGTAGGGTCTGGTTTCCATTCAAGCTCTTCGTTTTGCAAATTCCAGAGAGGTTATGTCTCCAATAGTTTCACTGGGTTTTCTCAGGCAACAAATCGAAGTGCCACAATGTACAATAAAAGCAGGTATTTGTAACTCTTTGATAAAATGTCATAGTGATTTTTTTTCCATTTCTGAGCTAAAATTAAATGAGAGGTTGATATAAATACTTTTTTTTCTTTTTCTACAAATTTCATCATCTTCTAGAAATTCTTCCCTGTTTTAGAAAACTTTTACAATGAGGTAAAAAAATACCCAGTCATCGTGACTAACAAAAGATTTTCTGGAGGTTTTATTATCAGAGGTCTTGGCATCACTCTGAAGAGATTACTGGTATTCATATCATTCTTCCTGAACACCTAGGCTGCTATATTTTCATTGCTTGTTACAAATCACAAGGGTATTGCCCCAGGCAAATAACAGCTTAGCATGTTTATCTGTGTGTGCTAATAGCATTTCATTTGAAGTCTTAAAAGTCACAAGTGGCTTAAAAGGGCACTATTACATGGCTTCACATTTTATTGCAAAATGACAAGGTCCAGTTTCATTTGTTATGCTTTGAAGTGTTCATGTCCCTTGGCTGCCTAACTGCAGGTTTTTCCTGTTCAAATTTGGAGCATGATCCCCTTGAACCCAGATGCTGTCTTCTCTAGACAACAGGAAGAACCTCACTTGTAAAAATGTTATTTTTGAGCTTAGATGTTTGGCTTCCACTGCTGCAGTATTATCCACTATTATTTTCTTTAGTGCTAGCTTGCCTGTAAAGGAAAAGATTATGTAATATTACAGTTTTGTAATTAACTTATACTACTTCTCTGCATTTATATGGAAGCTAGAAATGAAAATTATTTAAAAGCATTAAAAGCGTTCTGTAGGAAAACAAAAGAGGGTCTAAAGTGGTGGTCTGGACTGAATATGTCCTTCCTGACATTTTATAGTCTTTATTTAACTGGAAGTAAAAATTGTGTACCTGGACCTTTTTGTCAGAAATACAAAATGCAAAATACGGCACAGTTGGTGTAGGTAAATAAGGGTAGATAACGAAGAACTCTTCTGAATCAGCACTAAAGACAAATGTGCATTTGTTTTGTTTGGTTTTTTTTTTTCTGTCAAAGGTCTTTTGAGACAGGATTAGAAGCACTAGAAATAGACCCACTTTCCCTCAGCTAAGGGGGAAATCATGTCATATCGCTAGAGAGAAATACTAATAAAAAACTCTTTTTGATGCAAATATAAAGTCTTTTCATACACTTATAGCAACTGAAAACTTGGTTTGCAGAGTTCCTTACAGGCCACCTGTAAGCTACACCTAACCTCTGAGTATTCTGTGAGTATTGCATGAGAATTTGGAATGGAAGTGCTTAAGTTTTGTGAACTTCAGCATAATCTCAGAACATTTTAAAAAAAACAGCTCTTGTTATACTTATGCTTATTGAGGGAAATTTTATAGCACAGATTTTAGTTAGTACAAGAGTAAAAAATGCAGAACTGACAAATTAATGTTAATTTTAAAATATTTTAAGCACAGAATTAATTTCCATGGTGCTTTTAGCAGGAAAAAATATTTAGTACAATATATGTGATGTGAACATATGCATATATATTCTAACTACAAAACACCAACACTTTGTTTCATAGCAAATATCATTGCCTGAAAATATACCTGACTTAGGTTAATATGCTTACACAGCAATTTTGCAATAGAAAAGAGATTTTCTGTAAATAAATCCATCAAAAAATGAAATGAGAAGGAATTTTTGTGAATCAAATGGCTATATTTCTAAAGCTTGTAACAAGGAAATATCTTACTGTTCTTTAAGAAATGTAAAGCAGTGAGGCAAGAGGCAATGACAGGAATATTTTTTTTATTTGAGTCTTCTATTACCAGATTCTTATTTATTTTACTGAAATCAGAAGAGTGTTCCGATCTACAAGAACCTGAGTGGGGGAGATGTATGTCAGAAGAAAAGATAATTGATGGTAAACGTCAAATATTAAATCTTGATCTGGTTATTACCAAGCGTATTAGCTATGTAAGAAGCTTAACAATTACAGCTGTGATTGACTAGGTGGGATCCAAAATCCTAAATATCAACTGCCTGAAGGGATAATTATAACACATTAGCACCTGTGTGCTTAGACAAGATTGACAACTCCAGTCTAACATCTGCTTAATATCACTTTCATACTTTTCATAGGTTTTTTTTCTTTTCGAAAGGAATAACAAAGATTTTCTTGACGCATAACAATAATTCAGCAGCCATGTTACACATTCAGTTGATTATGGTTGCTTGTTGTGTTTGGTCATGTTTTGTGCTGACACATTTAAAATTAAACAAAGGCTTTTTGGGATTAGACAGACACAGTTGTGGTATATTTTTGACAAAATGTACCTGTCAGAATCATTTGAAGAAATCCCAACAAGTGGGCTGCTATTCAGTCGGCTGGGCTGGCCAATGTAATTTAGCAACAAAATGAAACTGGGCTGGAAAAGAAAGGCCTTACGCCCCCACCACAGGAGCAACAGAGAGAAGGATATTTAGTATTCAATATGAACAAATCAGTGAAACTGCCCTGCTGGGCTCTTTACAGGGGCAAGGCAAAGCACTCCCCTCCCAGCACAGATCCTGGCTGTGCGGGATGCCGGCAGTGCCCACTTGTGATCCGTGATGCCGAGGCAGGGGCATGAGAGCTCTTCCCTGTGGTGCTTGTCTTTGCTTCATGCCCTTACATCAGCTCCCCTCCAGACCTTGGTCCTGTGTCCCCTCTGGTCCTGGCTGGCCTGCCGTCCTGGCTCCCAGACTGACCCAGACATGCTCTGCAGGGGGATTGTGTCGAAACTGAGGTCTTGAGAGGTGCTGGGATCTCCTTCAGGACTGCTCTGCCCCAGCTTTGCAATGCAGGAACATCTTTCCTCAGTGGAAAACTGACAGTTGGATTATGGCCCCAGAAAAGCAGAGGATGGTGATACTGATCCCGTGATGGTACAAGTGTGGTTACACACAGACAGTGTTACCCCCTCGGTCCTACTAGGCAGAAATTACATTCCTCAAGCAGCAAACTAAAGACCCCTCCTGGCACTGTGTCTTTCTGTGCTGGGGAGGCTCAGCAGCTGAGGCTGCCTTTGGTCTCCTCAGGAATTTGATAGAATTTTTTACTGAAGCAGAAATTTCCCACAGAAAAATCTATAACCAGTACACTAGTTATTCTCCAAGTGTTGATTGGAATACACTTAATAAAAACATGTTAAACCTTGTGGATTTGGCTTTACAGCAGTAGAACACTTATTAATGTTTTATTAAGTCCTTGAGTGAGCTACAAAGCTATAAGCCCATGTAACACTCTTCCCATTTCTCGGGGTATAGTCCAAGGCTGTTTTTAAGTTTAGAAAGGGTAGCTCAAGTGTACATTGCTCAGACATGGTGCTGTTACACACTGGAAGAATAACTAGACTAACTAGATCAGCAAAATCTATACATACTGGCAAACTGTGAGCAGAAGGAATCCTTTTGCTTTTATAACCATCCTAAATATCTTTGGTGCACTTTGTTCTTCACCATGCCTCCAGTCTTTACCTTTGTTCTGATGTGATATTTTACTTCACTGTTGCACAGCTTTTATACCATGCTCCAGACATGGAACTCCTCTGTGTCAGGAGGTCAAAGCTTCAGGAAAAGAAGGCTCTGACCGAAGCTGTGCACATATTTGGCAACTTGGCATCACGCAAAAACTACTGCATATATCTGTGAAAGCAGAGTAAAATTCCAAATCTTGTTGGGCCTCTAATGCACCTGAGCATAAACTTAAATCTCACAGGCCTCTGCATTATCATCCTTTACCCTCTGTTTGTAGTGGAACTGCAGTACAGTTGTCATTTTGCTCTGCTTATTCCTGTGGCCTGATGCCAGTTTTAGTACCTCACCTCTCATAGTGCAGAGACACTGCAATTTTTTTTGTCAGGCAACTTCACACTTTTATGAAAAGTTTTTTAAAGTACTTGCTTGATGGTAGTAATAGTAAATTTTTTCTATTTTCACCATGAGGACAATCAAACACTGGAATAGGCTGCCCAGGAAGATTACCAGTCTCGATTACCAGTAATTTTCAAGATCCAGCTAGATAAAATCCTGAGCAATCTGATCTGAGCAGGTAGCTGACTCCTCTTCAAGGAAGAGGGTTGACTAGAGCTTTCCTGAGTTCTCATCCAACCTGTATTTTCCCATTATTCCAATTTCTGAAATCTGTAATGAAAAATTCTGGTACAATCTATTTGCTAGTGAGGCTTAGCAAGATGTCATATGAATGTTTGTCTTACCCTAATAATACTAGCTATTTTTAAACCCTAAACTATTCTGCATCTTTCACAACATTTACTAAACTGTTAACATCCACTGAAGCCTTTCACATCACATTTTGATACCACTGCAGTGCTAATGATTTGTTAAAGTTCATGTTAATGACAGGTTTCTGCACCAAAGAAAATGCAAGACTGAATTTTACCCTCACAGAGCAACAGCAATATCCTGATTTTTCTAAATCTTTCAATATGCTAGGTATTGTTTATTTTTGGTTTTGGAACATTAAGGAATATGTAAGAAAAAGATGACCAGAAAAGGGTTTTTTGCATTTGTTATCTTTGCTCATTATAATTAATTAATTTGCATTTAATTTAAAGAGGTGGTTATTAAAATTTAAGTGTAAAATACAATTTGAAACTCTCTTTTGATTCCTAAGTAAACATCATCACTGGACTATTCAGGTTAATATTAAAATAGTTTTGATTTTTAGTGACAGGGCAACAGAGAAAACATGAATCACATAACATCCTTTTGCATGTTACTTGATTGGGAGAGATAATTTATGGTTCATTTAAGGGATTCAAAACTAGTGTTCTAAAAATTATACTGAGATATTTGTTTGATGCTGAGTGGAAGTGAAATTGTTTAGCACAGAGTTATCATTCCTCCACTCTAAGTCCTGATACAGGCTCTCTCTCTTTATCAGTGGAATATGTTGAGTTAATAATACATGTGCACAACTAAAGTGATGTTAAATCAAGATGGTCAATCCTGAAAGGGAGGAGACTTTAGTAACTTGACTTTTCTACATTTTCAAAGCCATTGTTTGAGAGGGGTGAAAGAGAGGAAGGCTGACATCCACTCATTTGGCTGGCCACTGCTGTCCATTCTGCCTTATAGAAGAGGTTAAAATTACAATTTTGCAACAGAGAAGCTGCCATTCCTGTGGAGATTAACAGTTTTACATTTTATCATGTTCCTTCCAGCAACAGACACCTCAAAGGAGGTCATGGTACCTAAAACAGACTATTCCCTAGTATATTAATATCATTAAGCTGATAAAATTATACATATGTTGCACAGTGATGACAGTTTTATAAATTCATGACTTTACAGGTTAGGAATTGCACATATGGGTGCCTTGTTTATACTCTTGAAGTTGCTAGTTGTTCTGATGTATGAATCATTAAATGATTACAAGGCACATTAAAAGTAGGCTATAAAATGAGGGAGATTTTTATTATTCATGTAAAGTTGATGCCTTATCCTGTGTTGATCTGTTGGGCAATCTGGCTTCATAAGATTCAGTAGCAGTTAGCTGTGTCAGAAAATTTTAGGCATAGTTGTTGGGGCTTTTTTAGTATCACTGGTTGTCTCTTCCTTACACCAAACTGAGTAAGGGCAGTTCCTTTGTTGCTCTAAGATGATGAAGAATTTCAGTTTGTTTGAAGTTTGTTTATAACTCTTTAACATGAATGAAAGCTAAACCAGCATTGTCATGATCTGTAAATGTTTGTTTTTATGTTCATGTGAGCTGATAATGGAATGCAGTCAACATAGAAAAACGAAAGTGGTTTCTTGCTAGTTAAATGTGGTTCAAAATACACGTGATGTAAGAACTGTTTTCTCATCTGTTACCCTGCTATGTGTTCATGTAATTTCCCAAATTCTCTATGAATCCACACTGGACCTACATTTTAAAAAAAAATTATTGTTTCACATACAAATGTTATAGCTTTAGTCTATATCTCTTCTAGATGACTATTTAACCTTAAAGACTTAACTCTTTTATACTTTGAAACTGTGATGTTTTTTATTATTTGCCCTTTTTTACATAGGAGCTCATTACTTAATTCTACCAATTCTGTGTTAGTTTTCATTACCTCTTTTGAAAAAATCTTTACTGTAAATTTTGCTGACAGACCAAATCTGCTGTATTCTCTGGTCTTTATTCAATCATTCCCTGACTTTTGAAAAGTATACCAGTACATGGTTTGCCTTTACAGCAGACATTCTGGTTTGTCCCTAACATGTTTGAGCATTTGATGGACAATATTTTTGTCAGACTAAATAAATAAATAAAGTCCTCATCTATCCAAAATGCTATCTAATGATAAGGGCAATCAGGTCTCCTTCTTCAGGCTCTTAGATGGTAACAGTTACAGCAGAAGTGTTTGCAAGCTTTCCACGGATAGGTAGAGCAACTAATTCGCAATGAATAATGCATCCAATGAGTTTAGCTTCACTGTCTGATTGTGGCATATGCATGAGCAGACCATGATTTTGTCTAACCTGGTCATTATTCAAAGTCTTTGATTAGTTTGGGATGAGCTTTTTAAACTCTATGTAACATTTTCTATCAGTGTACACAACTTGATTTATTTATTTGTGATTGATCAGACACATAATGAGGGTACTGCACTGTTTTGTGGAACATATTTTTGTGACACATTTGTCAATACTAATACATTTGCTCAAAAAGTAATTTTCAGTGAGGAGGACTGTGAATTTGAAATTCACTTTTGCTTACCTTTTTTGCCAGTATAACTCAGCTTTATCAAAATTCACAAAACAGGTAAAACTAGGCACTACTGAGTCATTTAAAAATGTTACCTCTACTGTGAGACATTAGGATTGCCAACCAAACCTATGTAGCAAATACAGGGAAGAGACTTCAGCTTCAAGCCACCCTAATCTTAACTTTTTATTTTGACCAACTGGAGTATGACCTGATGTATGCAATTACTGGTGCTTGTGAAGGCCAGTGACATTCAGACACATCATCAATCATCATATAATAAATGATTTCACTTATATCAACTCTTTATAATTTGAAACCTGTTCTCTATTTCCACTCAGCACTGAATTCTTTTTCCCTCAGGAACACATCTTGTTTTAGCGATTAGTCCATAAATACCTTCACTTAAGAGTTAATCTCTTTAATTTCTTTATTGCCCTCCAATGTCTTTGGGTTCATCAGAGCTGTTGACTAAATTTGTCTGTGAAAAAAAGTGTATTCCATTAAAAAAACCATCATATTTATGGGTAGAACAAATGCCACTCTGATCCTCACAATCTCTTCCATTTCAACATACAGTATATTAAAGTCCTTTCAAAAACATTGAAGTGGCATTGCTGGTGCTTCTAACTTCACAAAAGCCTGTGATGTCAAGGTTTGCTGGATACAGTCCTCCAGTTATGGGGCAGCTGTTCCATCCATTTAAGTAGTATGGTTTGGCCATCAGCTATTAAAGGCAGTGCTGTAACAGTAACTCCAGCACTCCTTGCAGAATGCTGTTTTGCTTTGCTGTTTTATTGTTATTGTTGTTTGGGGATTTTTTTTAATCTTTATCTTCTCCCATAGTTTGTTTAGGGCTTTTTTAACTTGGTAAAGTCAAGTATATCCTCAGTAAAGTTGTGACTGTCAGAGTGACTAATCTCATATGAGAATAAAACCCTCAGAGAGTTATTGTGGGTTTAAATCTTCATCACTTCTTCATGATTATAATGTAAATTTTATATAAAAAACACATCGCATTTAAATCCCAAAATATAGAAAAGAACTAGCATGGTGGTCTTTCTATGCTACTATTTCCAATATAGGACTTTATTTCAATGGCTTTATTCTCTAAAGCATTTTTTATCTGCTATTTCTTGCTTAGAAGGTGTTTTCTACCAAGTCTCACCCTCATCAGCAATGTACCTTAAATGTATCTTTACTCTGGAGACATCCTCCTACACTGCCAAGCTTCTCCAAAACCAATTGCACTTGTCTCCATCTGAGGAAATATTTGAATTCATCCCAAACTATTTGGCATAGCTCTTTGAAGATGATATTACTGAACACTGAAGCTTCACTTCATTTTAAAGTTTCATGGTTCACACAAAGTTTGATCTCTTTTTCAACAGTGATGTAGTTTTAGAAAACTGTTTAGTTTTCTGCCTCTGTCTTCTTTGACATTGTTCTGTAAGTGCTGTCTTCTTAAGAATAACGTTTCTTCTGTCATGGGTATTCTGCTATCGTTTCTCCATCTCCAAATACATTTTTTCCATATCCACATGTCAATCAATAGCTTGCCTTAGACTAGCAAACGATAGTCAGTGTAACTCAAATTAAAGATAAAGGGTTTTATGCTGAAACTTAACTACTGACAGCATAAGAGAGAGTATCCAGGGTTTCACAGGAACAAACAACTCCAAAGTTGAATCTCCACCACTCCTCAAGTAGTTCACTTGAAACAGATTTGTTGTATATCCTACAGCAAAGCTCCACAGAAACAACTGCCCGTTTCTGACATATGCTCTACTGAGATGAGTGTGTTATGAAGGTACGGATCATTGAACCAACGAATAGGGCAGCAATACCTGCTCATAGAGATTGTATTAAAGCCAGCTATTATTGTATCATACCTGGGCACAAAGCAAAGAACTGAAACAAAGTCCACTGAAGGAGACAAAATTGTGACTGCTGACCTCACAGAATCACAGAATGCTTAAGGTTGGAACGGACCAGTGGAGGTCATCTAGCCCAAGTCATTGGCTCAAGTAAGGTTGCCTAGAGAAAGTTACTCAGGATTGTGTCCAGATGGCTTTAGAATATCTCTATGGAAGAAAACTCCACAGCCTCTCTGGGCAACCTGTTCCAGTGCTTGGTCACCCTCAGAGTGAAGTTCCTTCTCAGGTTCAGTGGAAATTCCTGTGCCTCAGTTTCTGCCTGTTGCCTCTTGTCCTACTGCTCGGCACTACTGAGAAAAGCTTGGCTCCATGCTCTCGACAGCATCCCTTCAGATTCTTATAGACATCAATAAGATCCCCTCTCAGTCTTGCCTCATGTTGTTTTGAATCCAGATGAAAGTGTAGTAAATGTCTTCCTCACAAATGGTCTGTGACCAATCTTGGAGATTTTTCAGCCTCTTTAGTATATTAGCAACTTCTATAATAGTCTATTACAAATTTTCAGTGTGTGTCTGTGGGCATATATTTATTTTAAAATTTGTATATACATATATGTGCACTGTTCTCCTTATCTTTTATTTGGTTTTAGTATGTTTTCCATTCTCTGTCCTTCCTGTTTGTCATCTCACTTATGCAAAGCTAATTTCCACCTGTATATATAGTATCCTCATTTCTCATACATGTATTTTCAGTCTTTCCTCAGAACCCATAGGTACCACAATTTCAATTTTCTATGAGAGAAATAATCATAGAATGATTGCTACTTCTGTCTACTTTAATAAATGTGGGCATACACAAAAACTATACTAAATCAACTTTATTCCTTAGCTTTTGTGTTATCCTTATCTTTAGACATTACATTCTTATGATTGTCATGTTCTCAGATATGTTTCTGTGTTACCTTTACTCAACATGATGAGACCTTAATTCTAGGAGGAAATTCTTAGTGGTTTTGTGTTGCAAAAATCTTGTGTACTGGTTTAAATACCAGTATACTGAGAATATTAGTTTAAAAGCTTTTTTTCCCCACAATAAAACAAACCATCCTGACATGCTCAAAATCCCTGGAAGTTCTTGTTTTTGATCTACTTCTTGAAGTAAATGAAAACTAAATTCATCTAACTTCAGGCATCAAGGTCAAATGTTTGAGGACTTCTCTTCTTGATCTGTTCAAATAAATGTTCTGTATATGGCAGCCCAAAGAGAAAATAGTATATCTGGAAGCTTTAAAACAATTTTTCTGCCAGAACACGTCTCAAATTATATTCCAAAATGGACTTGTGCCATCTTATATGAATTTCAAGAGGCCAAAAAATTGCTGAAAAAAAGCAAAGGACAGAGACCTCAAATGTCATCTGAGTATAATGAAGAAAAATTAAAAATGTAAAAATCTGAGGTTTGACATATAATATATCAGAACAAGTAATAAATTAATATGTGATAAAAAGGCAATAGCTTTGAATATCAACACTTTTATTTTTTATGGTATTTAGATACTTATGCTCTAATCAGCTGTTGTCACTCACGGACCCCAAACTGCCACCTTACTCTCCAAGCTTTCAAATTGCAAAGTGAATGCTTCTCATTCCCGTCAGACGAAAGGGTGCCCCCAAATTTTCTTGACAGGTAGATTGTTGGTTAATATGCTACCACAGTGGCAAAGCACAGGATATTTGGTTTTATATACCCTCTTAATGAAGTGAAAGATGCTTCCCTGAGTAAAGCAATTCAGTGTCCTTGAGGAGAGGGCAAAAGTGATTACAGAGAATTAAGGCATTTGTTGAGATATTCTTTCATCGGTTATTTTCATAGATTTCTATACAATCTATATATATCATAACTTTGCTGATCATCAGAGGCTACACTTTCTACCTTCTGATGCAGCAACACTTAGACACAGTAATGAAAACACATTAGGAGCAAATGTATGACAAAAATGTATCAAATGCTGCTACAGATTATGAAGATTGCAAAAGGGGTGGTAAATTTTGAAGCTGATAAAAAATTGAGGAAGTAAATTCCACTTGAGAATTCATAAAAGCCCAACACTTTTCCTTTTCTTCCATGTAAATGTTAATTATTTTACTTGAAGACTCAGTTCAGCAATATCTGCTAAAGCAACATCTTTTGGGAATGTAAAATCAACCAGTTTGCATACATTTTGCTAATAATGCAGGTTGTTTGGCTTCTGTATTTGTTGTTGCTATGATCTGTAACTTGAAAAGTTTTTCAATCTCTATGTAGTTCATAAAAAGAAAATATCTGGAAAAAAATTGCCAAACTGTTGCACTGTAAGTTTCATAATTTTTTAAAAAACAGTAATAAGATAAAAACTCAGTGGGATTTAAGTTTTTACTGGTAAAGCTATGGAAAGCACTTTACTCCCACAGATTTTGGGGAGCACATTCTTGCATGGTCTTATGATTCTGGGCCTTAGATACCATTTAAAACATTATCCCTTTCCATTGCCAGCATTTCTTAGTTAAAAAACTGAATTGAACAGGAAGCTAATCCATTTGGGCATCTTGGATGCACTACTGTATTGTAATAATGTAATTATATTATAATGTTGTATATACAAAGTCATGTGAGAAAAAGTGATGAATCTACGAAAACCAGTCATAACCTGGAATGTTAGAAACTCGTATAATGATACAGGCACCACCAGAAAACACTATATAGATAAAATCAGCAAACACAAATGGAATCAGTTCATGCTATTTTGATTTTAAGAAAGCAAGGGTTTGAATTCTCATGTATTATTACTATTAAGAGAGTAGGATCTCAGCAATTTAAAACCTAAGTGGGAATTTATCAGCAACAAAAATATATTTGCCACCTGTTATGCAGGGGATGTGTTGATATCAAGCATATGGTCCTTCCTAGCCAGTGGAAAAGGAGCAGCTGTTCCAACATGTCCAGGCTGTAAAATGAAAGGATGTCAATAATCAGTGAAGAAACACTACTGCTGTAATTCTTAGGCTTTCAAAATAGAAGAGAGGAAGCAGGCAGTAGATGAAAGGTGAGACAGAACACACATATGCCCTCAGCTACAGAAGTACAGATACACACACACATATACTCGTATAGACAGGCATTCTCTGGTCGGCTCAGAGATCAATCTATAAAGAGAGTTCAGGAGTCCTTAGATGCTCAAGTCCTCTCAGATCTGCTGTGTTGAGCTGGATTATCTGGGCCTCTACCAGGGGACTGTTTGATAGCTCAGAAGAGACACGAATAAGCTACCTAAGGTCAGCATGGAGCCTGTGTGAAAACACTACAGATGAGGTGAATCTCCCATTTTGCCAAGTTGCTCAAGGTGAGACACAAACAAACCCTTCTATTCCTTGGACATCACAGCCCATCCCTGCTAAAGCTATGCTTGCTGACTCATTTCCTTGAAGGTTCATTTTTTGCCTATTAAACCTGGCTGGTAGACCCCTTGAGGTAAAATTTTTATATAAGTGTCAGATGACTTTAAAACCCACTGAGGAAATTCGAATTTCATTCAGTGAAGTTACCATCACTCAGTCTTAGTTCGAGACTTTATGAACAAAGGAATGAGAAATTGACCAGAAGGAATAAGAGTCGTACCTAAAAGGGAGAACTGCTGTCTAGCCATCATCTGTGCACAAGGGGATTTACATTCTGGTCAAACCTCCTGGGCCTTTCCCTCCTAAGTTAAATGGAATTGACTTTGAATAATATATATAATTTCTGGAAATAGGAAGCACCATTAATGCTACATCTAAAGAACACAGATATTTCAAATCCTTACAGACCTCACAGAGTGAAATCTTCCTGAATAGTGATGAATTTTCTCTTTTTGAGGATGAGAGCTTTGGCACATGCAAAAGGAAATTTGAAGTTTTAAAGATGATGTCAGCAGAATTCAGGTGTTTCCAAAGCCAAGAGTCCGCTCAGTCTGTGTCTTCAGGATCTTGATTCTTATGACAGGCACATACCTAACATTAAGATCCCATTCCTGGTACTCAACCCCTTCTTGAAATCCACATTTATGGTACCATAGGCAAGTGACAGACTTTCCTGACTTACAAGTGGTCATATGTGTTGGCTTTGTTTTTATTTAATGGTGGAGAAATAAATATTTGGAATATGTTGTAGTCCATCTAGAATTCATTCCTTTCAAAAATACTAGCTACCTAAAGTTAGATAGGAAAAAAAATCTCAGCTGGGTATTACCCAGGGGAAATATGCTTATTCCTGCTGCTCCAGCTGTTGACTTTTGCTATATATTTCACTTATTAACTACTCTCCACTTTTATTATTTTTTCATTCTGATTGTTTCCAATCATGGTTTTACTCATATTTATTAGTAGATCAATTAGTAGTGCAATTGCTTCTGTTTCAACTACAATTTTCTAGGCCACAAATTTCTCAGCAAGATACATTTTCTTTCACCTCTGCGAAGACTGCAGGCAATTTTGTTTTGTTCTCTGACCTTTATGAATAATTAAGTTTACTGTCTACCTGTTTCTATTGTCCAGTTCCTTTTGCCTCTGCTATTTTTGTAAGGCATAGAGAACTCATCATAGTACTGTTAATACAGCTTCATTCATAAATCCCTTATGCAAGAGATGGAATAAATTCATCTCTGATATTATTTTTACCTCTCTGAATCAATGGCAACATTTTATATTACTGTTAACCACTGTCCTGAAGGTTTTTGAACTCAGTCTATCTCCAGATAGGCTCCTGATTCTACCCAGTGTTTTGTACCACATGATTACATAGGGCATAAGGATCTTCTCTTATTTTGTGTGTCTAATCTTTTTATTTTACACTTCTCTACATTTAATTGCATAAACCACTTATCTTCCTTTGGGCACAGTCTGTTAGAGTCATCTTGACATTTTTGCCCTTCTTTTTTTTAATCGATTGTCCCTTCATAGTATGTATCATCAACAAATTTCATTCCCCTGGTGTATATCTCTCCTCCTGGGTCAAATCAAGTTCTAATGCAGAACTAAACAGTGTGGCAGAGCAGGCTCTCCTTAGAACACGTTGTTACTCCGTTTCTTCTTATAGCCATTCTTTAAGCACTTCTGTGTCTGCATCTATGACACATTTAAATGACCTTCTATCATAAATTTCAGTGACATGCTGGCTGCAAAACTCTCCTCAAGTCGCTTTCACTCTTCTGGTTCTCTGCTCTTGATTGATCCGTGCAATATTGCTGTTTATCTTCAACCTCACCTTTGGAAACTTAGGCTGTATTCTTCTACAGCATCACTACAAAAAAGATCAGCTCAATGGAAATGAAGACAGGAGCACAGAAAATAAATCTCATTTGACATGAGAAACACCCTATTGTGTCTGCAGTATATGCATGTTTATAATATACAAACTACTACTATTGCATTCTATATAAGACTTTAATACTATAAAAAAGTTTTATCAGCAGACTGAAATATCAGTATAGTTCATGATGGGTTTTGGCTAATTAGTACTTACTTGCTGATTTATTAAGAGTCCTATAGGGTTTACTTCGTTCACCTTTCACTTCATTATATATTTTAAATATTTTCTTGTTTTATCTCATTCAGTGAGATAGTTTTACAGAGTGTTCGTACCTAGGCCCACTTTGTATCATTACAGAAGCATCATCTGCAGTCACTCAATAATGCATTCAAAAATGTTTTTCTTAGCATTTAACTTTACATATGCAAAGAAGCTATTTTGTCTTCTTCCCACTCTTCATAAATAAATAAATGTATTAATGAACAAAATGCTAAAAAATCATTCTCTTATTCTGCTGTTACACTGGAGTCTAAAAACTCCTTGAAATTGACAGAGTGGAATTAACTGTTATGTGAATTTTCTTTGGGGTGAATAGGGAAAACTTCATGAAAGGAGCTATTTTCTTGTAATAATTAACAATCATTTAACAATCCCATGGGTCTGGGCTCTCAGCTGATATAGATTGCTCTGCTGGTTTAAACCAGCTGAGAGTCTGATGTGTCAACTCTTTCCTCTATTGCTTATTATTTTACATTGAATCAAAACTGCATTTTACACTTGTGCAGTCAGAGGGAATTGAAGGGATAGGAAAGTAACAAATATTTAATTTTTATAGCTTCTCTGCTGGGCTTCCACATGACCCTTTTCTTTCTGTGTCTGTTTTAGGCAGTTACCAGGGACAGATATCTTACCATATTTATGCACTTGTTAGAGTCCTCACTATTACTCTAATTCCCCTTTCTTTGAAGTGAGTAGAAATTTAACTACTGACTTTAGAGTGAGTAGAGTGTACAAAGATAAGTACCTTAGGGAGTACTTATTAGTATCAACACATAAACCAATAAATTGATTAATGAATAAAAATTAAATTGATAAAACTAAATTGATAAATTGATCACCAAGTGATTTGGTGATACACTGAGCTTTAACATAAGCTAAGAAAGCAGGTGTCTCCTATAATGCAGTTCCCAGGCAATGTGGAGATCTATATAAACAACTTACCCAAACCATTTTTCTTTATTCAGTTTTCTAAATGTGTATACATTAATACATGAATCCAAAGGGTTCTAGTTTTCATTACCATGGGTCATATGTCAGTACTTTGAGGCCCATGAAATACTGAGGGTAGGATGCGAGCTCAGTTCAAAAGTTGCCTATCAGAGTGTATTCTGGTGCTTCAATTTTTTAAGTATTTCTATTACACATATTACCAGATCTCCCTCAGCTATGGAACTGCTCTTTTTAAGTGCTGATACAGTAGGATTGAAATTTCAGTATTCATGTTGTAAGAGATTAAAATAAGATATTCAGGGGCTAACCCTCTTTTCCTCTTCCCATTGCAATGGACAGAGCAGAGAAGTTTACACTGTGCAGATAAATGTCAACGCTGCCAGTTTTCCAGTGCTCATGGAAATTATGGTACACACACATTGAAAACCTCAAAGTCTTTTAAAAAGCCTTTTCTAAAGAAAAATTACTTATAAAGTAATCTCTAATTTATAATTGTACAGACTAAGTTTCTGTGAGTGCCCTCTGCTTTTGTGCTTACAGCAGTATATGGAAAGGAGCAAAGAAACTATTTTCAGGGTATCTCTTGATCTCGGTCTATCCTCTCTGCCTTCCCTGTTATCTCTGAGGATTTTCATAGTTAAATAATTTCTGCACATATGTCACATAGTCTGTTCTGGTATTTGACACTGAAACTACACACTCCCAGGGGCAGTAGGAGCTGTGTGAGGGTATCAGGGGAAGTTGTGTATCTGCTACTATACACACAACTGGGCAGTCTCCACATGGCATTGTTTATTGAGGTCTGGGAGGAGAAAGATGGTTGGTCCTGGGGGGTCTTCCACCTGCCATGGCAATGCATGCCATAATAGATCCTCCGACCTTTCCATCCAGCTGACAGCAGATGATTTTTCCCTGTAAATGTAAGTTTATCTGAGTTAGCCCACATCTGAGACTGCAGTGGTTTCTCTGAACATTGAATAAAGTCCAAGGGATACCAATTCAGAACCGCCAGCTGCCCTTTCTGTAAACATCGTTAATAAAGGAAAACATACAAGCTAATGTAAATCCTCTAGTCTGTGCATGAGTAAGAGAACTGCAGCTTGGAGCCTCCTCCTTTGTAATAGACTGTGAAAAGATGGGATTTGAGATCCCTGCTTTTAGCAATTTCCTTTAAAAAAAAAAAAAAGAAATAAAAAAAAAGAGATGGTTTTTCCCCTTGAAATTTTCTATAATTAATCTTTATTTCATAATTATATTGCTGGCTCAAGTTTACAGGCTTAGACTGTAAATAACAACTGTGAAAAGTAATTCAGGACTGAAATGAATGAGACATAAAGCTAATTCCTACCAGCCTTCTTCATGCTGCATGATACATTGCTTCTCAAAACAGGCTGCATCCACACTTACTGGGAGAGCATGCCACTTTACAGGGACATCTGGATGCATACCATCCTGATTCCTAGATTCTTTGCAGTTCCTGCATCTTGGTGATCATATCATATTGGACATATTCTGACATATCACAATGAAACCTTTCTGTCCCAGACATCTCCTGGCTGCTGCAGAAAAAACACTCTGACTCATGAGCCAGGGCAGTAGCTTTACCAGAGTTCAATTGGTGCCCTGGTTTGTGTCCCTAGAAAGCAGCATCTTGTGGGGTAATCTGGTGTGTCATTGTAAACATAACTTAAAGACACCCTTCTCAGAAGCAGACACACTACACTGAGACAAAGCTACTGTTCAACACGAACAAAAAGAGCAGATTTTGGTCCAGAGTCATCATATCAAGACTGAATTCACAGAAAAGAAGGAAAACCTGTTCTCTTGTGAAAACTAATTTGACAATGGCTACAGTAGATTTCCATACATTTAGTTTCTCAATCCATTTTTTTCCATGTGTAGCTCACAGCACAACGCTGGAGCTCCTGCCCTGACCTGAACAATAGGTCACCCTGATCTACCCCACAGCAGGGGTTGGCAAGCTGTCTAGTAATTGGGGCATGCTATTTCTGAAGCCCCGTGGGCCAAGGGACTTGTGCTAGAAAGCAAGCTTTCTGGCCACAGCCCAGCACCAAGTCCTGCAGTCTGACTGCCTGCTCTGTGTGCCACACACACACAAGAATTATATTCTATGGGAGAAAAACCATTTCTACATGTAGTCTGCACTGCTATAGCCTAATGAATAATAACTTGTAAATAGTTGTGAAGGGAAGGAATTTCAGCAGGAAACATTCTCAGAAGACAGATCCAACATCAATGTTTAGAGAGGTGTCTGATTGCTTTTCATGTTGTTGAAAGCAGAGATAGTCTTCTGGTACTTGACCCACCAGCTGGCATGTCTAAAAGGTATTTCTTCATCCACAACCCCTTGCAGCTTGCGCCACTAATTGGACTAGTAGTAAGTATTTGCTCATGTGAGAATTAATCTTCTTTTTTTCAGATGTGTCGCGTTGGCATTAAATTTTACATTACATTCCACAATAAGCTAATACGATAGAATTAAATATTTCTATTGAAGCATATGTAATAGAATAAAAAAGGAGGCCTGTATGGTAGATCAAAAGACAGATAGACTTTTGGCTGTGGCTGAGAAGCTGAGGCACTACCTCCATGTCTGGATGTGCTAGAATGAGTTGCTTGAACCTTTTTGCTTATGTCAGCAGCTGTTAAAGGTCCTTGGGTGAGATAGGGGAAACCTCATCTGTTCTTTGAAAAGCCAAGTGTAGTCATTCAGCTGGTTCAGATGAGAGTGTCAACTGACATACATTTATAATTTTGGAAGGGGAAGTTCCTTAAATATTGGCATACAGTTTTCTTCACTGGATGTATAACACTGAGCTGAGCAAGAATGAACACATGCACATCAAGGAGTACTCTCTGGTTAGAAACTAACTCTTCTACACTGTAAAACAATTCAGTGACTCCTTATTACTGCAGAGCATGATCTCTTTTATCTTTTCCACTTGCTTACTTCAACCGAGAGTGTGTGTGTTGGTGTCCCACGTACATATTCCAAATATATTCCGTGCTTCCATATGATTTTGGTAGAACTCATAGCTGACAGATAGTGCATGATTTTGTCAACTTGTGATAGTCTCTCCATCAAAGGTCAGAAATTTAAAACAGACAATGATTTTCCAATATGCTTAGTTTCTTCTCTAATGCCACAGTGGTCATTGTCCTGCAATCTCAGGGTGAGCTGTTTTTGTGCTGTACGTCTCTATTCCTGTAAACTGGTGAATTCCGCAAGTTCTCTACTGTATATTTGATGTTACCTCTTCCTTAAGAAAGAGTGTGACCTTGTGTGACAGCTTGCCTAGATAAAAAAAAAATCACTGCCTTGTCTGTATGGTGTTTCTTCCTGACCCTTAGGTTTCAAGGGAGTTTGTTTTGATTTTGAATGCTCCTTAAGTCGTTGCATCTTGCATAGTTTGATTGGATCTTAAATTGATACGAACATGGTTCTTCTGTTTGGAAAATGAAAAAAACAGAGGTTTGCCTTATTCTGAGATTTCCTTCCTGGGTGGTAAATTTTATGTTCCTTGTATATTTGCATTTTAGAAGAAAAAAGTTACAAGAACTCAGTAATACACAAAGCACAACACTGGAGTCCCTTGGATTTGGGCTGCTGTGTTTCTCTGCCAGGCTTCCCTGCTGCTCGTTCCATTCTTTGGTTGTCGCATCTACTTTGGCATTAATGTCCCATCATGAAGCATAAGTTGTGTTTTGGTATTCTGTCAATCACGCTTTTGAGACAATTGCGGAATTTGTCCTAGTCACTGTGTTCCTCTGTCAGAAAACATCTCTGCGTGATTGATGTCTTTAGGAACCTGGTTTGGAATCTGGCATATATGACGTGCTGGCTGATAGCTTCCCAAGTAAAGAGTGATTTTCCCACAAAATCTGTCATGGTGAATTCTACCCAGTTTGCATACCTGTTCTTTGTCACATAGATGGTTCACCTTTAAGTGGGTTCAGAGATGGGTTTTTCAAAATCCAGTGGAGATGGATCTTTACCAAGGATCATGACACAGGAGTAAAGATGAGAACACCAGTGCCCTTTACAGGGAGGGAGAGGTTCCAGAATCCTACTCTGAAAATCAGCAGGACAAACCACAGTCCCTGCACTTTCACCCTTTCTCCAGAAGTCCCTATTCCCATGTCCACAAGCAGGTAAACCAATAGCAATTATATTAGATTGCTGGTCAGTTAGTCCAGTGTGGTGTGAATATTTCCTTGCTTTCTGAGGCACTGCACTCCTGCAGATCTCTCGAGGTATGAACTCCTCATCTTGCACTACAGTTGTTAGAACAGCAAGCTTCACCAATACAGAGGAATAATAAAAGAACCACATAGACCTTGAAAATGTCAGCATGGTATGGAAATAATATGAGATTTGGCTTAGAAAAATGTGAGTGATTGCACTGTAGGTGATAGAAATTTGAAACATATGACTCAATATGCAGGAAAACCACTGAAAGTGGTAACACTGAGAACAAACCCCATGAGTTGAAGTTGCATAGTGATTAACATTTCTATGGTGCTGGGATAATCCTGAATACTACTTTGGACGGTCTACTTAAAGGCATCCTTTTTCCAAAGGAACTTCTGTGAGTCTTCCTGGAAAACTGAAATTAATCCTGGCAAACCCTCACTTTGCAAGAAAAATGATGCTAATTTGAAGGGAATTTGTAGGAACAACCAAACCGATTAAAAGATTGGGTGGACTGAGACATAGACATAAATATATACATTACTGCTTGATTAACCCATTACTAAAGTGATAGGCAGACTGGAGGAAAGTCAGGGAATGGCATAACATTAAAATATCCATCTATATGGATATTGACATAGAATTGGAAGTGTTTCTTGTGGTTACCATGCATTTTGTAATTAACACTAGGGGGTTGACACCATAAAGTAAAATCTTAAAATGGCTACTGCAAAAAAACTTAGTTTTTGTTAGGCTGTAAAAAATTCTTCGAAGGGAAGTAAAAGGACCTTTAAAACTGAAAAGTAGCTAGCTCTAGCAAAAGTATAGAGTGGGTGATCTCACAGTCACAGGGAGACAGACCGTGATCTTTGGTCTCTTTCCTCTTGTTAGTTTCAGATTCTGGTACAAATGTATCTTTAGCATTAGACTGATTTAGTTTCCTCTTCTCATTGTGGTAATCTTTAGCCTGCTTTGCTTTCTGAGTAGGAATTCATGTAATATATTCATTATTGATGTAATATTTAGCTAATCTTATGTGTTGGGTTGTTGCTCCACATTAGAAAATGAAGAGTGTCTTTAAAACTGTAAAAAAAAAGAATTATTTTGAAACCAGCACTGGAAACAAATTATCTATCTTCCTACTTTATGTTAGCTGTGAAGTATTTCTGGATTTCCTTTGTAATATACTTCATATATTTAAAATAAATATCACTCAAAAAACACCCAAGAAAAGCTACTTCCCTAAAAAGATAAACTAGTTTATTTTAGAAGATACAGAAAACACGTAAATACAATGACCATTATAGTCTCTTCAGCTGGCAAGAACTAAAATGATACAGTCTTGGCATTACTTTTGACAATACTAATATAATTGACCAGGGGACAGGGTAATCTAACAGCAACAGCTTTGGCATGTTACAGTGAAGCCAAAAAAATTGGACTAGTTAGTTAATATCCTCTGCCTAACTCATTAACTCCAGATCCTCTGTCACTTATGAGAAACATCCGGGGAGAATTTGGTCACGAGAGGATGAACAAGAGGGTGAGTGAGACTCTGTTCCTGAGCCACACTCAGGTCCCAGTATTGCCTCAGACCTCCTCCATGAACACGGGGATATTGCACTGATGGCAATGTATCTCCTGCCTCTGAATGTTCCACAATAGTTCTGCTTTTCCCCCATCCTGAAACACTGTCTGCCTACTCTTTCTGAGAAAAAGCTGTGGTCAAAAATGCACTCTCAACACCTGCCAACAGCTGGATCAAATCCACTGGCTGACAATTAGCATGTTTAGTTTGGGACAGAGCAGCAGTGGCTCTGCCAGTGCCGTGATGTGTCCGCCAGCAGTCAGTGTCGTGGGAAGGTGTGAAAGCATTGCAGCCACCACCACTTCTGCCCCATCATTTAGGGGGTACCCTGTGGTTTCTGAACTGAGGAGGCCTGTGCTTTTCCTGAAAACTATGTATTGTCCTAATGTAAGATTTGGATGTCACTATAGGTGGGAATAAGCTCAGCTGAAAGGAGAGAGAAAAATACATGCTCTGCAGTTTCTGTGGTTCTCCTAGGTGCTGTTGCTGACACAAATCAAAGGATTTGAATAAAATTAGCAAATTTTTTAGAATAAAATATATTTTTTCCTCAAGCCTGCCTCTTAGACATTGTTTGTGGTTACTTGTAAGACCCTACATCACATCAATTTTGGTAAACATTGATGCTGATATCTGTTCGGTTTGCTGCAGTTCATTTTAAATGGAAAGGTACGAAATCCTGCAGCCTGAGATCACTGTGAGGTCAGGGTCAGAAATACGTCTTTCCTGATTATCTTCCAAAACAACTTCAATCAGTCATGATTTCCACCTTCAGACTCACTCTTCAGCCTCTAGCTAACCCAAATGCTGGTGCCCTTTAGACTAGGCACCTCTTCTTGTTACTTTTCAGGACTTTTTGACATCACATCAGAAGGGAGGAGAGGGTATGCTTGAATAAAGCTCAGATTAATAAACAAAAGAATTTTTATCACTAAGTTGAATGAAATATAGTGATATTTATTGTCTTGGCCATAATTGCTTTAGCTGATCTCATATAATAATATAGATCCACTAGTGGAACAAGACCTGGGATAGAAATATTTCTAATAAAAGTTATATTAATCAGATTCTACATTGTGTATCAAAAATAAGATACTGTTAATGTATGTAGAAGAATTTGTGCATTACTAAGGATGCCATTATATGTGTAAACTACATACAGCATGATTTTTTATTGCTGTTTCCAAATTGACTTTAGGTGAAAGCACAGCTGGGTGCAGAGGAAGCAGGCATTTAAATATGCAGTTCCCACTTTTTGAAAATTGCACTGCAATTTGAAAAGTGCATTCTCTCTTGGGAAAATTAGGCCTTAAAGTCCTGCTGCAGATGACTGACGGTGCCAGCTCTCCATCAGTCTTCCATTCCTGTGATCACTGGTTAATTTTCCATTTAGATGGCATGACTAAGTTTTGTATTGTCTGCTCATACAGGAAAGAAGCATACTGTCCGTACTATCTTTGTGGAGATATTAAGCAGAAAAAAAGTCCTTCCAAGACCACCCTTGCTAATAAGGGTTTGAACTTCCACTTACTGATGTCAGTAGCAGTGGCCAAAGGATTAAGCTATAAAAACTCTTGGCTCTTGAAAAACTACATGCAGAGAGTGATGTTGAAATTTGTTCTGTTTTAAGAGAGTCACTGGCTTCCTCAGCTATTCTTTTGTAATGGACCCGTGTCAGTTAACACTTGTTTATAATAACAGAAGGCAGTTACCTAAGTTTAGTGATCAGCTAAGGCTATAATCGTGCTGAAGAAGCAGTTCTCCTTACCACTGCTCCTGACTGGACCTTACAGCAGCTTTGTGCTCCTCTTGCTGCAAACAATAACACAGCTGTCTATGGAAACGTGGTACACAATAAAATTAACTAGGAAAGAAAGGTCAGAGAAGCTTCATGTTCTTGTCCGTGCAATGGCTGCAAAAACCCATCAATGCAGGCACAAGGGAGAGTGGGTGACCATGCAGCTGTATTTGGAAGGAAGTGCAGTCACCTCTTCTAGTAGAAGCTTGTATTTAGACTGCTTCATCTGACCATGAAGCCTTTCACGGTGCAATTTCATATGATGATCTAAAGGCAGAAAGGGTGGCACTGTACTCCTTTCCCTTCTTTTCACTTTCAAGGTCTCTGGTCCACTGAATGACCATGTGATGACCTGGATCAGCTTGCTGAATTACCCAAAATCAAATCAGCTGTTCATGGTTTGGCCATAACACAACTGCAGAGCCCTGTTAAGAGGCAGAAGGGAGACAGCATGGGATGGGAAAAAGTTGTGAACAGCCTGGTCAGCAGTAACTGCACTTGAAATAGATCAACACAAAGCTGAATAGCAACCTTGAAAAGCAAAGGAGCGTTTAACTTGTTTCTGCAGAAGGAGACATCTGCCTCAAAACATTTTGGAAGTTCACCACTTCTCTGCCTAGATAGTCTCAGTGCATTTCTTGTGTCAAGGTAGCACCTTAGCTTTAAAGAGTGTTAAGTTCCTTTTCATGATCATTCATTATTTTCAAACACCAGCAGGGGTTTGTGCTGGATAGATATGGAGATGCCTACATGATTTTTAGATGTATCTGATCCTCCAAGATGCTACATTATATTTAAATCCACTTTAAAGCCACTTTAAGCTTGCTAGAATGGTGACTGTGAGACCTAGTGAAAGACAAATTTAGTCATTTCCCGGCTATGTTTCTCTACAGATGTCCAGATACATTTTGGGTTTTAACTCCTATTTTTATTTCATGTGACTGACTCTACTAGAGGGCAGTCATAATTTCTTTTATTTTGAAGGGAACCTTCATGAGTATTCTTATCAATAAAGATTTCTAAAATATTTCTAAAATTTAAAATTTCTAAAATAAAGTTCAGCTGAGGAGAGCTCCTTTACTGAGAGAGCACCAAAGTCTAAGTAAATAAATGCTCAGTAACTGACTGAAAAAAAAAAAAAAAAGACAGCCCTTTAAGAAGTTGCATCATTAGCAATGCAAACCCAGTCCTCGATGTTGTTGCTGCTGCGATCTTTTTTTTTTTTTTTTTAATTCCCCTCCTCCTTCATAGTTCTAATTCAACCTTTATTATTTTGTGAGATTGCCAGCAGAAAAAGCCTCTGTACATCAAAGTGGGTGGTGAGCGGCTGGGACAAGGTTCTGTTGAGGGACAGAATGGGACACTCTGCATTAGGAGGAAGTGCTGTGCACTTAAAGATGAACAGTTTTATTTTAATCCTTTCATCTACTTTAGCTCCTTTTTGTTTCAGTTGCCATAAATACTTGCTGTGGAGCCAGTGTTCGGTACTGAAAGGANTTTGGGGGCGAGTTTTTGTTTTTGAAAGGAATTTTTTTTTTTTTTTTTTTTTTTTTTTTTTTTTTTGTGTTCCTCTCATTTCTGTTGAAACATGACACTCAAATTGGAGATAGGAGCAGAGATCAACAAACCCTGTCAGCTCTTGTCAACCCAGGTGTAACAGCGTGATCTTCTTAAATTGCTGCTAATCTGCCAAGGATCTCTTTATCTGCAGTCTCCATCATGCTGTTTGCTCACATTTGGTTAACACTTTAAATTTCCCTTTTGGAGGTGTCACTGTTTGCCATTTAGCAACTAAGAAGAACTGTGAGAGCAGCTTAAAGCACATGGATTTGGGAAGCTAGAAAAGCTGATTAGCTATTCAGGGAGAATAATCTTATTGAAAGTAGTAAGAGCTGTGTAAAGAATGCTTTTCCCTTTCCTCATAACAATCTTCTAATTATGTTGTCAAGCTTGCTGTCGTGTTCTCCCCCTGTGCCATTAAGAAACCGTTTTCTAAGATAAGAAAGAGATTTCCAGATCGTGATGATGTTTGCTGATTTTTTTTTTTTTATTGTTTAAAGAATCTGTGTGTATTAAACCAAACATTAAAAAAATTATTCATATGCAGCATAATTATCTGAGATGAGGCGCTCAAGATTGTGGTGGTGGCAAGAGAGGCAAGGGAGTGGTTGGCAGGTGGGGGTTACTCTTCTGTATTGGTGTCAGGGGATTTCACCTCCATGACTGGGATGTGAGACTAGTAGGAATCTTTGCAACTAAAATATGGTCACAAATCAATAGTTGCTCAAGGGGTCAGAAGCAGGGCCAACATGTATCTGCAGATGCAGATTTCTGAGCAAAACCCAATGTTTCTTGGCAATGGATGAACACGTCCAATTGTGCTCTAATCCACTCTTTTATTTTTTCTTCAGTCCATATTTTGATGGAAAGAATAGGAGTCAAATTTTAAATATTTCCTTCAAGTTGAATTCCTGGTAATTTAATGGCACAGTATAGATCCAGTCACTGATAGTATGTTGGTGGACATATAATGTCACATAATTAAAATAAAATGCATTAGTTGACAAACAAAAAACAGTCCTGCTTAATGGCATAAATATCACCTATCTGATGGTTTTGGCTTCAATGTTTTTGTATCAGAAATGCATACATTTTACTAAACACAATATCAGTGTTCATTCATTTATTTTTGCTGCTGAGTTGCCAAATGACAGTTGAAGTTTATATTAATAGCTGGTAGGATTAGGAAGTGTATGAAATTATTCCAGCCATACCACAGTTGAGGAAAAAAATCTGCAGAATAAACATCTGTATCAAAATCACCGAATTTAGTGTTGGTTATGACTTTATGTGCTCTGTTTTGTTATTGAGATAGTGAAATTGACTTTTTCCCCAGTCAGTTAATAACTAAAGGGTTACTGAGCAAATAAAGTGCACTGCATAAGTTATTTCTTTAAAAGTATAATGGCATACCATCACACATTTCAATTTTCTGGATGTTTCACAAAGTCATATTTCTTCTTCTCCCATTTGACACTGTGTGACTCCATTTTATTCAGCAAAATTGCTTTTGATTTCAACAGCAAGACAAAAGAATTTGGCTAAAAAATATTGCATGTAAAAGATTCTTGCAACCTGAGTGAAGACAATTCTTCTTGACTGATGCAACTTACCAAAGTCTAACCATATTTCTTTTATAACAGAGCAATAGTGAAATAGTGATATTTTTTTTAGAAAATCTCCTTATGTTTTTTACCATATCACATGCAGATCCATTATCATACTTAGGTATACAATTGACCAATTGAAAAATTTTAATCACTTTCTCATAACATAAATTAACTATTTTTATTTATATATATGTATATAAATTATACATATACATATACATATATATATAAAATATACCTCAACAAATTTTCCTGAAGACTACCAAGTAGACTGCCAGAAATTATGAACA
>VXAU01000847.1:0-20826 GCA_013399695.1 Formicarius rufipectus | reverse complement strand
TATATATATATATGTGGACATAGTTAAACTTTGCTTGCATAAAAAATGCATTTACAATGGGAAACAATTTCTCCTGAGATTTTCCTTTTTTTTGTCTTCTTGGACACTACAATCACAACAGAATTCCTGCCAATAGTAATTGCCCTTCTCAGATCCAGTGTCATTCTAGGGAGTATGAATATTATGTAAACTATTTTTTGTCAGCTGTAGATTTGACAAGACTCTCAATAAGCAAACTCTACCACCTCCTTTTCCAACATGTGACCTCCACACCTAAGTGGGCTGTATTTTCTCTTCAGGTAATGTTATATCAGACAGAGCAGGTTCATGATCTGTACCTAACCTGGCATTCTCCCATAATCACATGGGACCGATGTCCATGTCCTGCTTTTCCTTTCAATGGTGAAAATCATTATTCTTTCCAGAAAAAGCATCTCCATTATTTACCATACTAATCCCTAAGACAAAGCATTGCATCAGGTTCTGAACTGTTGTTTAACCTTCGGAAATTCCATGAAAGGAATGTTTCACAACCTGATTGTAAATGATATCTGAGGGGTACATAAACTGGAGAATATTGCAGATTACATGTGTAACTTTTTGTATGGTCTTTTGGCCATTTTGCCTACTGTTGGGGTTGGGAACACTCAGGTGCAGTGTTAGTGTGAGAGGCGTATGCCAGCCTACATACAGTTTGATGTGGTGTGAGAAGTGTCTTTGAAACTGATAAACATATTAGTTGCCTTCCATTCAGGGTAAGAGAAATAATCATGTTCTTTGTTGGCATCGTAAGAAAGAGATATCACATTTAATGCTCGTTCTTTTTCTAAACTTGTATGCGGTAAACAGGCTGCCACTGAAACGTGTGCTTTCTGCTTCCTACTTCACCTTTCATTTGTTTCCTCTGCTTCCCACCTCAGTGCCACTTTTCCTGCAGAGGAAGATACAAGCTTTTTCTGATCATTCTAATATTCTGGTCATTCACAAGCTGTATCATTCTTGACCCAGAGCATATAATTAACTTTGAGTATCATAATTTATGCATGTCTCCAATGAATAACTTTCATACATAACTTTTGTTTCTCATTATTATTACACTCCAAGTTCTCAAGATACAGGAGGATGCAGTCTCTGATTTGAAGACCTTCTTTTCTAATTTGATCCAAGATAGAGGTGAGCATGAATGAGGAAAGAAGGAGACAAAGAAAGAATAGTGGGCTTCTGCTCAATATGTGGGTTAGCAATGTCACTGCTTGATCATTATGAATAATTTTCAAGTACCCGTTTTATAAATTAATAAAGAAAGATTGCTGTCATTACAGAACTGATTCATCACTGGGTTTTAGATAATTTTTTTTAAGTATCACTTTTAGAAGTGGGTCTTGAAGACCCAAAGGATGGAGTGAAAAAAACTGGAACTGTTCCCATGTCCATGGAGTAACACATACATAAAATGTAGAGCAGAGACTTCCTAAGAGTCTGTCCATGGACTACTTGCTTCAATTGACCTGGAAGAACAAAGATCAAGTTAATAGTCCAAAGTACCAGAAGGCAGGAACAGGGAACTGGGAAAGAGGGCAAGAACACTTAAATAAGGACCATTATGCACTTATTGCTGTATTCAACCCTGTGTGTATGAATGAAGTCCAGATAAAATGCCTAAAGAAGAAGGATTAGATGTGAGAAAGAATTTGGTTAACACATACCAGATTACTGCTAAAGCTTGAGCTGAGTTCTTAGATCAATTGCTGTCTGTGGATATATGTTTGTAGATAATGTTACTATCAACCTTAACTATAAGATCAATTTCAACTAACTCTCATCACCCAGAAGTCCAGTCTAAACTCTGGAGACAGGCAGCAGCACTTTTCAGAATATTTATATCTTCCTGCAAGCAGGCTATAGTCATCATGAAAAAACTGAACAGTGCATCAAAAGAACCCTCTGTTTCTGCAACATAAACTGCTTAAAGATGCATGTGCAAGTAATTACTTTTACTCTCATATAGCCTATTTTCTTTCCATGAAATGCAAAGAAATGTAAGGAAGTGTGCTGTTTGTTACAGTTTAGGGTTTGATACTTTTTTATTAGATAACACTATGTAGAGTCCATTCAACTGGTATTTATTTCATACACAGTTGCAAAAAATCTCTTCCCATTTCTTGGCTTTAAAAAGAGAAAATATCAGTTAAAATAATCTAAGATCAATAACTGCAGGATTTTTGATATAAAATACCTTGTGAAATAATTCACAGCAAAAACTGTGACTGCAGTTAGACAAGTACCTGATTATTTATACTCCATTACACACTAACTTAAGAAAAGGCCCCAGGAGGCATTGCAGTTGCTTCCATTAAAAACAAACAAACAAACAAACAAACAAACAAACAAACAAACAAAAACAAAACAAAGCAATAATAATCCTGCAAATTATATATCTTCTCATTTGAAGACCCAACTGTTTTGCATCAATTTTTCCTAAAGGTTACTTCAGTGCAAGTAATCAGTAGAACATCTCCTACTCAGCTGGTTGTTCACATGGACCTCTTGTTCCCTGTGATCCTCCAGGAGTTCAGTGCAACAATCACTGCTGTCACCCTAGGTGCAGCTTCCTGTTCTGAAGGGTTATTTAAAAATGGTAAGTCTTAGCAGAGATTAGAGGAGGAAGAAAGAGGAGAGGTAGTCTTCACAGTGTCTAGTAGGTATGTACTAGACTGCTCTTATCAAATGAATGTGACTTCAGGTAAGGTCGACATGGAAATTTCAGAGAATGGGAAAGTTTATGTTCCTGTACTTGGCAAGGAAAGTTGTAGGGCATCGCAGGAAGGCAGTACATGAGACTGGAGCATAATATTTAGTCCTAACACATATCAAAACCACTTCAGGCTTACAGGACTGCATCAATACTCACCAAGGAGCTGGGAGTAGTCAGTCCTTTTCCAGCCACTATGAGCACCCTTGGAGCACTATCTTTTCTGATGTTTGCTTTTATTTTTTGTGTAGAAGAACAATGAAATACACACCTCAGTCTAAGCACTGTCATATTGCTTACTGAAGTTTTCTTTGCAGAATATCCATACCTAGTTCGCTTTCCTCTGTGCCTCGTCTATGTTGCTGGATCACTATGTAATGACCAGTCAAAGTTCTAGCACTGATATATTAGAGGGCACACAAATCCAAACAGGGTGATGACCTCAGCAGAGCAGATAGAATGTGCTCTGTGAGGTTATAGCCAGAAAAGCTTAGGAACCACTCACTGCAGTATGTTTTCATATACTGAAAGTTCTCTGTTCAGAGCAGAGAGCTTTATCCTATATTCCCTTTTATGAATACAATCTCATTAATATGAAATTCATTAATGAGTTGTAAATATATAATTAACCAGTTTACATGAAGTGCCTATATTATCTAGTCAATGAGGGGAAAAAAAATCTTAATTTTTCTTAACTTTCTGGTTCTTCAGTTTAAAATTAGAGCTACAAAAACAAATTTCCTTGCCTTCTTATCAGGCCTCTTACCACCACTGTTATTTGGCTACTAGGATAGGATAAATTCTAGATTCAGAGAATTGGAGGTGTAGAGAAGATGTAAGGTAGAGTCTAGGTCCCCTAAAAATGACAGCTACATCAATCAAAGTATCTTCTAGGCCCTTTTGACTTTATGTCCTGCATGCAACAAGAGCTTAAACACCTTCTTCCCATGTAGACTTTTGCATTGCAGACACCCATGGGTAGGTGTCTGATTGTGAAGATAAATATCACTCATAAATTCCAAAAATTGTTTCCAGCTTTTCTTGTAGCTCAGCTACTGAAGGTATCTTGGGAGTATTCCTTGGCAGACGTGGGGAATGTTTTCCCCAAACTGTTTTCCCTGTTACTTCCTAGTACTGTCAAATATTAAAGTGATTTTCCTGATATCATTACATGATCTGAAGAAGAGTTGCTTCTGTTTCAGCCTAATGAAAAAATAAGCCTTTGTGTTTTGCTTTTGGCCAGGTTTTCCAGCAAAGTACAAACAAGTTTTACTTTTTTTCATAAACATGAACCAAACCAAAACTGACTCACATTTCAAAGGAATGGCACATGATTTCTCAAGACTGTTCTTCATCTCTAATTGAATCTTGCTACCCAGCTGCAAGGCAGTGTCTAGTATCATCATGTCTGTGTACAGCAGGAAAGGTTTTGGTGGTTGAACTTTCTCACTAAGTGAAGTGTTGAACATTATGCAAGCACTGAAAAAAAGGAAGAGAGAGCAGTAAAAGCTGAATTAAGTTGATGCATACAAAGTCTTGCCATTCCAGTATAATGTCTCCTAATTGCATCCCTGTACCAAACTAATGTGTTCATAACTTTCTAATGGCATGACAAGTATGCCTGTTGTGTGCCTTTATGTACTAGTTTGTCATCTATATTCACTAAACAATTATCCCCATGATAATTTGGTGATAGGATTCATATGAAATATCTATGCAGAGTTGTCCAGAGTCAAGATAATCTGTGTACTGAATTTATCTTTGGAATGTCCTCTTGGTAATTGCCTGCAGAAATGCATTCTTTTGTTCTTGGTCCTCAATGTCTGTGGTTTACTGTTCTTCCCTTGCTTCTTTGCGTAAGCAGCTGGCATTACCCTGGTTGGAGAGCCACAAGTATTTGCTTTCCTCTTTTAGAAGTGGGAGAAGTAAGTGGGGTCTGCATAATGTATTTTCAAGTATACTATTTGAAAGTCAGTTCAGGGTGAATGATCTATAACAACACTTAAAGGACAGTGACAATGAGAGAGAAATAATTCTTTTTGCTCTCTCCCTCCCCACTATTTCTATATCCCATTAGTTAAACCTAAATTCTGTCCTTGCTCAAAGTCATGCCTGTTAAGAAGAGTTTTCTTTCTTAAGTACTTTTCACAGGCCCTTTGAGAGGAGGCCACAAATCCCACACCAAAATGAATGGTTTTTTTCCCAGGAGGAAGGGGCATACCTAGTGCTGAGTAAAAAAGCCATCCTAGATTCCTATGGAAAGGATGGGAAACAGTAAGCATTGAATGAAAGGCAGAATAGGGGTATGAGAGTCAGACCTTGCTTTGGACAAGGACAAAGTAAATCAGAAAGAGGTTTTTTATCATTGGTGTCTCATTTCCTATGATCAATTCAGCCTAAAGAGGTTACTTCAAATCTACAACCTAGGTGCGTGGAAAATATTTGACTGCTAACACAGACCTTTCTACCCAGTGTCAAAAATCTGTCAACACCCACAAGAAGAAATCATAACAATTTGGAAAGTGTTCACAAGAATGGACCCTCCCCTTGCGGCTGGAGGGCAGGTTACATGCAATAGCAACATCTGGCACCCGATGGTGCCATCTGATTTCAGATATCATGAAAATGTCTGAAATTTATAAATCTGGTTTTTAAAAAATGGTAGAAAAGTCAATGAGCTTGCAGCTGATGTCATCGAGCTCTGCATTGGACTAACTCAAAGTTTAAACTCCCTTCTCTGAAAGAAAGAAAAGTTTTTTCTGAATTTTATCCCCTCATTCAATAAGCCATAGACTGAGAGCAGAAAGAAATTCTGTAGTATTTGGCTGGATTGTCTGTTCATGCTGGATGTGAAATTTTTCCTAGAAATAGTAACACAGCACATCTTGCACAAAGAAGTGAATTTAAAGACTCCAGAGACTAATGAACCTGCTATCTGCCCTGGCAAGAAGCTCCAGCATTTGTTTACCTTTACTTCTAGAATTTTATTTTTTTTTCTATTTAATTTGTATTCCAGCTTTCTTTATACATTTGTCTGAAAGACTAAATAGCTTTCCCCTAGAGAATATCTTTTCCATGTCTGATAATCTAAAGATGTGATCAGGTTGCCTTTCAACACTTTTGCTAAAATAAAGAAAATCATTAATTAATTAAGTAAGTAATTAATAGATTTTTTAGAAAATCAGTTCTTGGGGTTTATTTCCTACTTCCAGTTATCCAAGGCCTACATTAGTCTCAACATCGCAAATAAAACTCAGGATTAGGCATTTATTCATGTCAACACTAATCTTCTCTGAATTTTCTTAGGCTTCCACAACATAGCTAGATCTTGTAATGTTCATACATAGAGGTTCATTCCTATGTACTAACTTGTACTAACCTGCTAGTCTGTCACATATAACTAGAAAACACTTTTTTATTTTACCTAAACCGGCAACAATAAAATTTGGGTTTGAGTGGTGCTGCAACAGTTAAACAAGTGTGTGCTTATCTGTGAGTGAATACAGAGTAGAGGAATAAGTACTGCCATTTGTAGCAGGGAAGTATTTGTGAGTTTGAGTGAAACAGAAAGCCACAAGCAGAAAAGTTTGGAGCTATATACCCATGTAACTGATTAAAATTATTTGATATTGTGAGACTAAGGACGACGCGAAGAAGCCCTGGCAGTAATGTTAATTGATGTCTTCCTACTAGCAAAAGCACTGTAAGACCTGTCACTGAACAAATTTTTAATCCATCTAACTTGCACCTGTAAAATAAGATTTTAAATCATGCAGTAATGTGTCAAATACCTTAGAGAAATACATGTCAACTATGTCGGCATAGTCGCCTTTATCAAGCAGACCTGTAATCTTGTCAAAGAAAGCTATCAGTTGTTTTTTTTACAAGGCCTACTTTTCATGATACCATACTGACTGGCATTAATTAGATTTTTAATCTCTAGGTCTGTGTTTCCAGAATCACAAATTAACTTTTCATGAAGTTTTTCAAGTGAACCTATTCTGCTATCCCAGGAAACTGATCAGACTGCTCTAAACAGCCAGATTTCATTGCAGCTCTTCATTCTTTTGGGATTCCCCAAATTTTAAAAACTTTGCTTTAAGTGCTTGCAGTTAGAAAGTTCTTCTGTTATTTTCTTCAATTCTTTTTCAAGACTTGTAGGTGAGTTTCTAATTATGAATATGTCACCAACAATAGCACAATTTGAAAAAAACAAAATAACTGTCTTCACTGTTTCAGCTAAAAATTATTAATGCATTCCAGGTGCATCATTGAAATTACTTCTGTGATAAAAGAAAGTTAAATGCTCAAAACAATAACTCAGAGGGGAATAATTTTTCCTAAATACCTCTGAACATATGTGACTTCTTCCTTTAACACCAATTACAATTCATTACAACATATTTCCCATGACAGACCAAGAAATTAAAGAAAGGGTTACTTATAGTTGACAACAATAACAGAAAAATTTCTGTGGTTTTCAGTGCAGTTCAGCACTCATGAGGTCTCCTCTGTAACACTAATTCATCTTCCACTAACCCATTTCAGGAAACATTTGGACCAACAGCAGAAAGTCAATGTAGCACTGATGGAGAGGCAAACCCTGTGAAGAAATGTCAAAAAAAATGGGTTGAAATTTGGTAAATTTTGGTAGAAAGGATGAAAGGGAAGAAGGTAAGAGCCTTCAAGTACACAGCAAAAATATGAACATGTTTTCTTAGCCCTTAAATGAATTGTGACAGTTAAGACTAAGGTTGAATATGCAGAAGACCTTCTGAAAAACAAGGGTAGCAAAGTTTGGAGCTGGTGATCTGGAGACCATGGTGTATTTTGTTGGATGTTTTTCTGCCTTGGACTATGAAGAGAATAGAATATCACTTTAGGTGCCTTCCAATCCTGATAATCTGTGCCATGGCTGTGAAGAACAGGATTCTTCTCCTTGGTGTCTCTCATGAGACTGAAGGTATAAAAAGCTCACTTTCTGCAACTCCCCTTCCAGTTATGATGTTCTTTCTCCTTTGCAGGTTTGTGATGGGTTTTTCCTACATACCTCTAAAAATAGAAAGTCTGCCATTCTCATCATCATAACATGGAATCATTTCTGTTGTTATAAGCCATGAATTAAGAACTGAGGTAGATACCTCTATCACTGTAATTTGCGTCTACTTTTCAGGCTTTATTAAATGTTCATTTGAAAGTTATTTAATAATTTTTAAATTATCTCAGCATTTATTTTATTTACTAATAGCAGGAGTGTTACTTATTTTGTGTCGTGGGCTGCATGCAGCAGCAGGCAAAAGTATAACAGAGCCTCTGCACAGCTGCTAATGCCTCTTCTTCATGGGGAGTGAGTGGGAAGGGGGAGGAAATGAGTGGAGATTTGGCTTCTTCCCTTCGATGTGCCAGCTAACACAGTTGAATCATCACAGCAGGGAAAATGCATAACTGTGTATCAGCAGCAGATGACTTCTCTTTGGAGAACAGGGGCAGCACAATTACTTTTTGGTACTTCTCCATAAAAAGCATGTCTAGATGGTAAAGAACATACCACACACAGATGCTCAACTTAGCCCTGAGTGAGTCAGTTTAGTCACAAGATGTCAGGCAGACACATTAGTATGGTCACTTACCTTGGTTAATTTATCCCAAAGGACTGGTGTTTCTCAAGATGTATATTGCGCTACATTGAAATCTTAGTGAGACTCAGACAAGTTTAGATTTCTAAGCTCCAAATCTCGTCAAGCCGCCACTGAGCTGCAAACTGCAAATGTTCCTTAACATTTGGCATTAAAATAGTCTCACATTTGTCCTCTTCTGTGTGCATTCTTGTGGGTGTGAATGTGTGTGTGTAGGGCATCACTATGGACACCAAATACTTAAGCTTCTGTCATCTACCACCTAGGCATTTCTTTTCTTCTTGAAGCAGACTTCTAAGAGGTCCATGTCAGTCAGTAAGAGCTCTTTGAATTCACCTTTTGGAGCAAGTGCTACATAAGGTACAGAGGCAACTACATTCTATTCAATAACTTCATAACACTGGATGCCTTCAGCTGAAGCAATATGACTTACTATTGAAGAGCATGACCCAAAAAAGAGATCTGTATACCCATGGGGATGACTTTTTACCTAGGGGTTGGGCAGTCTCATATCATTGCCCTGAAAAAGCCCTAGAAGCTCTGGAGTCTACTCTTGGGAATTACTTTCACATCATAGATTAGATATGGGCTTTTTATAAAATAATTTTTTAAATATTTGAAGCAAGATTAAAAGCCAGGTATATTCTCTTTTCATATGAGCTTGCTTAGAAGACAGATTCCATGCTATTCCCAATGCACCCATAAGAAGCCCCTTTAGATAAATCCCATGATCATCTTCTGCCAGTGGTTTCTACCCAGCTTCAGGGAATATTTTCTTCTTGTTTTACAGGTTCTGTTGTATTTTAATCATCATAGTTGTTGCAAAATGGCTATGATGATGTTTAAATTGTTATTCCAGTAGCTACAACTGCCTTATTTTCATTCTTCTCCTTCCAATGTCTAGGGACAATTCCTGGGCACTAAATCATGTAGCTTGAAGGAATAGCACACAAACTGATAACTAAACATTGTGCTGTAACACACAAGGGATAAGAATGACCACACCATTTTTTCAACATTTCCTGATTCTTAATTCTTCCCTGTGCAACTGTAGTGGTAGTTTATGGAACTGCAGCAAATAAACATCCAAATGTGCTCTGCTTTAAAATCCCATCAGCACATACCCAATCTGAGTGACTCTTCCTTTTGAATTTTATATATATAAGTACCTTGCTGAACTGAGACAATATTGATGTCCCTAAAATGGCTACAGAGTTTTATCCTGTAAGTCTAGTGGGATTCTTTCACTTTCATCTGGAAATCAAAAGTCTCACAGTTAGTTTAATAGTTAATGAAGAACTTAAGGTCTAGTATTAAGGAAACTGCCAAAGCAAGAGGACAGAGCACCATTTTTGCTATGTCTTGGCACCAGAAAAATGTAACATTTTTTTCTTTTGGAATGTGACAGTTCTTTCAAAGCTCCTTCAAATTCATAAAGCCATAATCAAATAATTTTTATTTATATGTGAAATTCAATTAATTTTTTTTTTCAGAAAATACCTAGTTGGATGCATGTAAACATACTAGTTAAGCTGTTTATCTTAATTTTTTCCACTTCAGTGACTGAGACTGTGTAAAACAGGCTGTAAAAACTGCACCAAAGCACATTTTTTATTGCCTGTCAAATTGCTGTGCTACCCATAGTTGGTAGTGAAACATTGTGAACCACTGTTAGAAATGAAACACAGAACTTGAGTTGCTCATTGAGTTTAGGTAATGTACCATAAAACATTGCATGAAAACACTAATTTTGTCAATATATATTAGTAGACAGAAACAGTGTTTACCAATGAGAAGTTGAAGATGCTTTTAAACACAGTTTATTTATCTGAAGGGTTTTTTTTAAGCTCTACTTAATCACTTTATATTTGGGATTGCATTAAGGATGAATGGCCTAAGTCCTGAAGGAGCAGAAGCTGCTATTTGACCTACAGGGTGATGTTACACCTGACAAATGCCAGTATTTTCACAGTGAGCAACATGTCCATCATATTTTTGACATCATGCTATCAGTTAAGGTGTCAGTGGTGTTAAACTGACTGTAGGTTTTATCATTTTTATCTTTACCACATTGTTTTGGTTAGTCTTCCTTTGAATTTGACATATAGGCAACACACAGAAAATTTGAGGGTCATTCCTTTAGTCCTGCTGATATTTCTCTTAGTGGTTCAAACACTGCACCTGACATTACCTCCTTCCTCACAGACCTGCCCTGACTTCAGGTATCTTACTGAAGATGATCTTGAGACTATTGTTACAGTGTGTCTTTAGGAGCTCTACAGATAAGAGCTAGTTTTATTTAATTTATCTGAACTGTATAAAGAGAATCATAAAAACCCACTATTGTCAACCTTTAATAATACTACCATTGAAACCTTTCATTATCTTAATATCAGTGTATTCAAGGAGAGGTTCTTTGTCCTTTTTCTAAAGATGCCTGTTTCTCAGTGTTAAGTAGCAATTGTTGGCTAAGACCAGCAGAGGGGAGAGCAATATTTCTTGGATAGCAAAACAGTTGATCTAAGCACATAATTATAAACTTTGTAAAGTGGCAAACATTGTGGCTTATACATTTGTTCATTATCCTTTCTCAGTTTTCCCTGTAAGGTTTATTTTCTGTGTGGCTTCTTACACTACTGTGTGGCTCTACATGCTGAGCTTCTCTTGACTGCTGAGACCAGCTTTTGTTTCACATATTTCATTCCCCTTCCTATCACCCATTGGGGGAAGAATTTTGATTGTGTTAAGTTTGGCTTTGCAAGCAGACTAGGAAGCACTACAGGAAGGCTTGTAACATGTAACAAAGAAGACTTCCCCAGGACACTTACTCAACAGGCCATAAGACTCTACCTTGTCACAAGAAAAAACAAATCTATACCAGCTAGATTCTCATTGCCACTGCCTAAGCATCAAGGCTGTTCCTCTTCACTGACTTACAGGAAGCCAGGGTCAAGAGGCTGCAGAGAGCAGACAGTGTGAATCTTTCACTGCTCTCTTGGACTCCAATGCCACGACAGTCACGATGACAAAGCATACCAAGAAAGCTAAGTATCACTAGTACAGAAATAGAAACTGTAACATAAATTATCAGAAGCCACAAAAGCTACACCTTGCTACTGCAAAAGAAAGGTATGGTCTCAGGAAGGTCAATACCTGCAAATTACCCAGACATCCCAGAAAGAGGGTCACACCTCAGGAGGAAACAAAAAAGCCTGTTAGGAGAAAACGTTCCTTCTGAACTACGAAAGTGGTGACCATTACTCTAAACTTGTGAGCAAAACATGACAAATGACCATGGAGAGTTTCTCATGGAGTAACATGCTGACTGAATCTATACCAGTTCACACCGTGAGCATTGTCCAATTCTTCTTACAGACCTAATCCCGGAGAAAGGTATGGGAGGACATTGTTGCCCTGTTCCCTGTGTTCTGATTTCTACACAGAGAAAACACTGACCTGCAACTCAGATATGAATAGAGCTAACATGTCCAACACAGATATTAGTCCGGGTCAGTGGAAGAACAGGACTTCTAAACATACCATGACATACAACAAATCTTAAGTCCAGGTACAGTCCAAGACCAGCCTCTGGCACCACCACCCACTCAGAGTTTGTGCTTGGATCAGGCCTACCTCCAGAACCTCAAAAGGTTCTGCTTCTCTACCACCACTGAAAAGCAGTTCATCATGGGAGAACTCCTCCATGGCTTTTGTTCACAGACAACCAGAAGTGTAAAGAAAATGTTCACTTATCAGCAAATGAATGGCAACTAAATCTCTTTTCAGGTTCCCCCAACAAACCAAGTACCTCAAGTATCACAGCACTTGAAGCCTCTGTATTTTTTATGCATTTTATAATCATTGATAATGTCATGGTTCTCATCAGGAAAGATGACAACCTGATATAACAGCACTATTCCTTTAATTTAAATCAGAATAAATAAGCAATATTTTTAATGAGTTTTGCATATAAACAAATGATTTGGTTTCTTTAGCTTTGTAAATCACATTCTCAAATGTTTTTTGCTAACTCTGTCTTCATTATTTGCATTTCATATTAACGGTATGGGGATGAGCCAGACCTTTTATCTAACTATAATAAATGTCTTGTAATGCAAAAATGAACACAGATCAACCAAAGTGTGTGGCTGGTATTCCCTTCATGCTCTCTAACATCTAGCAAAATTATTCATTAATTCAACAGCCACATTTAAAAGCAACAGTTCAAAGGCCTGTGAATAGTAGAAAAACATGTTCAAAGCTGAAGTGCTCTTCAGCAGCAGCAGTGTCAGAGTTTAGAGAAAGAATCATTTCCTGTGAGATAGAGGGCTTGGGGGAGTAAGATAGCAGTTAGGAGGATCTCTACTTTGTAAACTTTTTCTTCAGGCTCTGGCAAGGGCAACAGAGATTATATGACCTGCATTTAAGAAGAGAATTTTCCACACTAAAGTGTAGGACTTTGGTGGAATTCTTAGATGTATACTAGAAGATGCATAATATGTCACTTTGCTACTATTAGGTGAAAATTGTCACAGAGTTATTTACAGAGTCCTTGTATTTGTTTGTAGTACATGAATTATACACGCAATAAGCTGTCCAAAACTGACACATTTTTGCTGAAAACTGATTCCTGCTTCCTCTTGGAAGGTCTCTATATAGATTTTGAAAGTACGTTCAATTCTATGTGGGAGCCAGGAAATCCCAGAGGGTGACATTTCAGATGCTTTTACACAGGGAAATTGCATGAACTCTAGGGCATAACAAGACAGAGACTTGGAGTTGTGCCACTCTTAGCACAATCCCAAACACCTGTAGCTGTCTGCAGCATGGAAGAATCACATTAAACATAACTGTACATACTTGTTCCAACCACTGCATGCCCCAGACTAACTCCTAGGGACAAAAACATGAAATCCATGACAGACCAGCCAGTGATAGGCCCTGTTTATAAACCCATGTTGCTGCATACAACAGGTGTTATTGGATATGTGATCTACTGACCTGCAGATGCTCCAAGCCTTACAAAGCAGATGCACATTGTAAGATGTGGAGCAGGTGATGCATGGAGCAGGCCATCTACCCACATCCACCAAAGAGTTTAAAGAGACCCTCCAAACCTGTTCAGTTTCAAACTTTCTGCTCATGGCATGACCAGATGTGTTCACTTGAGGGAGCCTCTTTCTGTTTAGGTGTGCTACAGACTTGAGCTTCATGAGCTGGTACCTTTTTCATAACAATTTATTTCTCTCCTGAAAAATTATACCATCATAAGAGGCCTAATGCAATACTTACTGAAATCCACTGGCATATTTCAGTGGGAATAAAATCTCCCATTGACTGCAGAGGGCACAGGATCAAACCTTGGGTGAGGTGGTCTTTCCAGAGTTTAGAAATTATTTTTTATTTATCTCACAATTTTTTTTTTCCTTTGGTGATGGTGTACTTCTCATGCAATAAATCACTGGAACATGGACTCTCATTTACATCTTAAGACACTATCTCCAGAGGATGGAAGCAATTATTCCATAGCACCTTTCACCTTCTTCACTCTATGTAATTTTAAATGCGTCCATCCATTAAGTGATTTTAAATTGATCTTCTCCCTTAAATCCCCAATCTTTCCTCTCAAGGTTATTCAATTATATGTGTAGTATTGGGTAGTGTTCCATTAAAGGGTTTCATGTTTTTTATCCAGTAATATATGTAAGACTAGGGTGAAGGAGAGGTAGCTGATGGTCTCCTGTTTGTATTTTTTTTTTTTGGTGCATTAAATTGTACAGATAGAAAATTCACGTCTTTAAAAAAATCTTTTTGTTTTACTTACTATTTGAACTGTTCGTTTTATCCACAAAGCTGATTGCAAAAGTGAAATGTGTTTTACATGGATACTTTCTCCATATTTAAAAATGAGAAATTCATTCAAAGCTGAATTTCAGAAAGGTGGTTTTTTTTGTTTGGTTGGTTTTTTGTTTGTTTTTTGTTTGTTTGTTTGTTTGTTTTTGGTTTTTGTTTTTTGGTTTTTTGTTTGTTTTGGGTTTGTTTTTTTTTTTAATTTAAGTTTTGCATTTCTAAGTAACATTAAACAGGAGACCAAATGTGCTGAACACCTGTAAATCCCCACTGACCTCAGGAGGAACCACGGCTTAGTAACCATGACACTTTGCAGACACACTTCTACACATACTACTTTGAAAATATGATCCCTTGTTTTAGTTTCCTACTGTTCTGCAAGGAAACAGTTCTAGGTATGGAAACACATATGTTTTCCTGAATACTTTTCTTGTTTATTAACTAAGTCAGAGCAAGATCAATTCACTATGCTAAGATAGTGTTAAGATTAAGATAATATGTTGGAATCGAAATAGACACCTTATGAACCACATTTGCAGACAGGTGAAAGGGAAATCATATTCAGATATGCAGGAAGGAGAACTTCTGTCATCACTGTTTTTCATCAGTTTCCCAGGTGATATCAGTGGCTGACAGTAAATAGAATCAGTTAGCATCAAGTCCTATCATTGCCTTAAAATGGAACAGCAGATGATGTGGCATTTGGCACTATGACTTGTTCCAGGTGTCTATCACATTGGTACATGTTGAGTTTCTGTACGAAAAGCGTAGCAGGAAATCTAGTTGTGGGAGCAGGGCCAACAGATTGCAAAGCTCACCTGATAACACCTGATGATCTAGGAATGCAACCACTATGTCAGGCTGAGAAGGACTTCAGCCACATGTTGCATCAACACTGAAATAATGAAAGAAGACAAACGCTACTGTAGATTACAAGTGCATAGAGTGTCCAGGCTTGTACCTTTTTCAATTTGGATCACAAGTACTTTGTAATGCTGCATTGTGTTACAGTTGGTTAAACTGGGTGAACAGCTCTCCTTTCATCCATGATTACTGCCTAATGGTAGAATTTAAGTGAGCATCATCCTTAGTCTCAGTGGAGTTTTTACTGGTTCACATCACTGACTTCCAGTTAATTTATGCTGATTAAATGAGAGCTGTGTTTGGACCATGGTGTATCTAGGTAACATGTATTCAGCCATTCAATCCTTATTAGCCTTGGAGTTTATCACTATAAATACCAAATGTGACTATAGCCTTACTCAGTGGTGAACTAGACATTTCATAGAATCATAGAATGTCCTGGTTGGAAGGGACCTAAAAGGTCATCTAGTTTCAAACACCCTGCAGTGGGCGGGGACACTTTTCACTAGATCAGGTTGCTCAAAGCCTCATCCGGCCTGGCCTTGAACACTTCCATGGATGGGGCATTTACAAGTTTTCTGGACAACTGTTCCAAGTGCCTTACCAACCTCACAGTAAATAATTTTTTTCTTGTAGACTTCCTTCAGGTACCAGAAGACAGAAATTAGGTCACCCTGAAGCCTCCTCTCTTCCAAGTTAAACAGTCCCAATTCTCTCAGCCTTCCGTCTTATGAGGGGGTGCTCCATCCCTCTGATGAATTTGGTGGCCTCCTCTGGACTGGCCTCAACAGGTCAATGTTCTTCCTGTTCTAAGGACCCCAGAGCTGGCTGCAGTACCCCACATGGAGCCTCACCAGAGCGGCAGAACCACATTCCTCCTTGCTGGCCACACTTCCTGTGATGCAGTCCAGGGTATGTTTGGCTTTCTGGGCTGTGATCATACATTGTCAGCTCACATCCAGCACCCCCAAGTCCTTTCTGGCAGGGCTGCTCTCGACCAGTTCGTCCCTCAGACTATCTTAACCCAGATTTAGGTACTTTTTGGGTTTGGCCTACATTCAGTGAACAAAGAAATGGCTTTTTAATAAGCTGATTTCCTCCCTATCAGCTGTTTGTCTTTTTTCCTACAGTTGACAGCAGAGACAGCAAGTGGGAACACATACTCCAAATATTTCAGACAACAATCTGGTATCTTAGTGCAAGCTTGCCTTCCGTAGAAGGAGGATCTAAATCAACATATGATGAACCAAGTTTGGAAGCTGGGCATCACATCATACCGAGGGATGAGAAAACTACCATCTCAAATACCTGCAGTTACATCTGTTTCAGTTTCAGTGAGTATGTGATATCACATGTCCCACTGCAAAGATGTTTTCAAAAGGCTCCTTACATGAATAAATCCCATAATCATACTGGGCTTTCCACAAGAGAATCATAGAATCACAGAATGGTTTGAATTGGAAGGCACCTTAAACATCATCTGCTTTGACCCATGTGGGTAGACATCTTGCATTAGACTAGGTTGCTCAAAGTTCCATCCAGCCTGGCTTTGAACATTTCCAGGCATTGCACATCAGCAGCTTCTCTGGGCAACCTGTTCCAGTATCTCACCACACTTCCAGCTGATATTTTAATTGCTATAAGAAATGGGTTCCTAATACGCTAGTTTACGTTATCTGACATTCTATTGCCTAGAATGTCTTTTTGAGTGTAAAGCTCAGGCTATCTTCATTGCACCTCAGCTGACATGTAACTAATGCAAATTATCTAAAGCATATCGGAGATTCACTGACTCAGTGAGAATTCTCTCTCACACAAACCAAGCTTAGGTTTGCCAGTAGCCAGTCATCATCCACAGCAGTCTCTACCTAACATAATCATCCAGTCACTATCTATGTGCCTGCTTCTCAAGTCATAATGGTAGCATGACATGTGTAGTGTTGTCACTTTTTTTATTTTTCTTTTGGCCCCTTCTTACAGCTGCTGGTTAGTAGCATTTTTCTCTCTTTCTATTCTATGCAACCTCTTTGCACTGAATCCCAGATGCATGTGAAATGGCCACAAAAGAACTATCTGGGTTAAATGAGTACTAAACAGGTTTAAAATTAGTGCTTATTGTTTGGAAGCAGATGCAAGCTTCAAACAAATGCAAAACATCGATGCAAATGCAAAAAGGAGAGCAATTTGAAAATCAGATTCTAAGTACTTGATTCTATAGGTTGTTTTTTCTACTAGTATTACCCAGAACAGTTCTGCTAATGTAATGGAAGCACATTGAATAACTCCTCTACCATCATTTGTGTCTGCAAAGATCATGAATCAGCAAAATAACTCAGGTTCCCTGCTATTCTCATTTTAATGAACTGTTAACTCTACAAACCTACTCTTTTAGAAGCTAGTAAACACTGCTACACATATTTACAATACATTCTACAGAAATTATTATCAGGTTACAGTTACTTTTCCTGCTTGTTTGTATTTACCTTTTGCACTATTTTTTTTTTTGAAGGCTGGTTGTATCCAAAATTATGTTCCTGAAGATAATGGTGCTGAAGTCTAACAATTTCTATGTCTCCATACTACATGCAAATTTATGGCTATGTCAAATTTCATCAAACATACCATTGACAACACTCTTACCTTCTTCTGAATTTTCATTCTGTATCATGCTATGAAACTTGAAGCAAAACCAAGTAGCATATTTGTAACAGCATTTCAGGCAGTCATGGAGGGAGTTTGCTTTAGTCATAAGCAAAGCAACAGGTTCCTAGCATGACACAGGAATAGCAGTGAAAAAATCACAGTCTACAGTAACCAGGGCTGGAGACGAGGCTGCTCCCAGCCAGGCACAGAGTGAGACTCCGCCCAGGCAGTGGGTCAATGGCTGCTTGTAAGGGGCAGAACTACTGACACTGTTTCAGTTCCTAAATTTGCAAAGGTGGTGCCCTGAAATTAAAATTCTTTTATACCTCAGATGCATTTAATTTGGTTTTGACCTTGTGAAGACTTGAATTGGCTATAAGAATTGATAAATGATGAACTCTGAAAGCATTGTGGTGCACACAGGGCAGGGACCATCCGGAATATCACCACTAGAAACTCAAGTTCGCTCTGCAAATAATAGATGTAATGTCAACTTCCCCATGCAACTTTTATTGCCAGTGTGGTCCAGCTAATTCTCCTCTGGACCATTTGTGTCATATGATTTGTCTGTAGGAAGCAGTTATAAAATTATTCTGCATAGACAAATAAACAGCTTTGAGGTAACATCAGACAATGATTGCTCACTGGAGCACCTTGACAAAAAAGTTAGGTTCTGCAGGACTGCATGATCATCTATCCTGAAAGATTTTTTAAGACCTGCTCTTAAAATTGACTTACAATTGTCACTTGGATGAAGCATAGTGCTGAGAGGAAAATTAACTTTCTATAATTTTCTATAAAGTGCACCAAAAACCTGTCATTGTATGCCAATTAAAATAGCAGTGATTTTGATGTAGATACCCAACCACAGAAATCAGAACAGGGACAACAGCTAATTTCAGAATACATTAGGCATAATGGCTTTTAGGAAGGGTTTTGATTTAATGAGAAAAAGACTAGAAACCTACTGAAATGAAATGGCCATTATTCCCCAAAGTATTGTTGCCAGCAACCTTTTCAGGCTTACAGTTAACAGTAGATGCTCATTGGGATTCATTTTTGTGGCAAGCCACATTCTCTTCTCCACATTATCCATGTCACTGCTCCCTGTAGTAACTAATTTTACCTCTGTTGCCTACTTATTTGAGCTTTTTCAAATTGGATGGAAAATGCTGTATTTGGTATCATTTTAATTGTTTATCATTTTCTAAATAATACTTTTTTATATGCATCCTCTTTTTCTATGTTGGTAAACATCAGAGATGTGAATAGATGTGGAAGGAGAAGGATGTAGACCATATTTCTCTTCAAAATATGTGTCTAGAACTGGAATAAAACAAACATATTTGACAGGACAACTTGCACTCATTTCAAAAGCACAGAGGTTTTTTATTATTTCTACATAGAAATAAGATTATGGGAATGTATCCATGGATAGTTTATATATGAGTGGTGTGACGCTCAGTGCTACCCAACTAGAAGCCATCTGAATGATTCACAGAGCATTTTCCATCACCATACACCACTACAAAACAACTTTTTACAACATAATTCAACCCTATCATTGATGGAAAACAGGACTCTTCTGTTCTAGCTGAAATCTTCAAATCTTGGATTCATGCTAACCACCTATTCTGAGGGAGAAAAACAAAGGCACACCTATTGCTAGATTCAAACCGTTTGTGCTAAAGAGAAGGTAGACCGTAATACTTTACAAGTTCCTTCAAAGGATAGTAGTGGGAATGATCTTTCAAATGAATAATTCCTAAGAACTCACTAGGACACACTGTTGGCACATGGAACAACTGCATTGTGTCTGTGCAGAGAACAGCTTTCTGCCATGACTTCCACAGCATCCTTACTGACAACGGCTTTCTAGCCTGTGTGACTTCTATCAAATCTAAGGTTCACAGAGGTGATCCTCCACATTCTGACCGCCCACAGAATGACAAATGAATATCCAGAAATATTGCAGCATGTCTCTTTTTATACAACATGATACAAATCCTCCCCTCTCAAAATCCTTTACTATATCACCAAGAAATATTACACAAAATACTTCTGCCCATACAAATGAGCCTCTATGAATATGATAGATATATTGTATGTATTGCAAATACATGCAGAGAGAAAGAGTAAGGTAATTTCTACAGCTTCTTTCTATGTAGGATGAAAAACAAACACAAACAAAAGGAATCAGATAAAAAATAAAGGAATAGCCACTGTTTAAAAATATAGTGATATTGTTTTAAAATGAATCTTGCATCATAGTTTGAGACAAAAAAGTTCTGGTAGGGACAATACCTACAGCCATATCTAGAGACAACAGAAAGAGAAGAAAAAGAACTGCTAATGAGCAAGATCTTAGTATATTGCAGGTGTACAAATATCTTTCCCATTTTCACCAAAAGATTATCATTGTCAGATTTCTCTATATTCAGTTGAGTGTGTTAATTAAGTAGTATTAACCAACAAAATCTAGAAGAAAGAAGTATAAGATAAGCAAATTGCAGTAGTACCCATTCAGACATTATAATGAATAAATATGTAAAAAACCCAGAAAATTAGAACTGACTCTATTTGGAAAACTGGAGAAGGTCACAGGTGTAATTTTCTTCTTCCATTTTTTGCATTATGAAAAATTAAAAATGAAATATACAACTAAAAAGAAAAAGCATAAGCAGCACGAAGACATCACCATTAGTCAAGGGCTCTGGAATGTGCTGTGCACCTATGCCTTGGGACTCCTCAGGTTTGGAAGGTAGGGCAAGGAGAATAGGAAATTGCAGAAAATACAACAGGCAACAAGAGATATTCTGACAGACAGCATGGAAAATAATTGTAGTGAAGGAAGTGAGAAGGCACTGGCAAAGGTGCCACAGGACCTGAGGAATCTTCACCCTTGGAGATACTACACTGCTAGACAAGCCCCTGAGCAAGCAACTACAAAGTTGGCTCTGCTTTGAACTTAGGACTGAGAAGATGGCATCCAGAAGACATTGTCAATCTGAATTACTGTTATGATTCTCTGAAATGCTAGGAGAAAAAAATTTTAAAGTATTAAATATTTAAATTATTTAA
>VXAU01000844.1:9123-26173 GCA_013399695.1 Formicarius rufipectus | reverse complement strand
CTAAGCTCTCTAAACTTGGACATCTATCTAATTGGAACTACCTGGTGAGATCTGCACAAATCATGAACTGAAAATTTGGAATCCATGTTTTTAACTTAAAAGATGTTTTATATATAGCAAAACTCTAAGAGATATTGTAAAATAAATCCACCGGTCAGACTCAAATAGTAATTACAACTTTAAAATATATCCTGCTGAAATCAGAGAAATTAAATGATACATAAACTAACTAGAAACTGCCTAACTAATATACCGGAAGACTTTTTTTCAGAAGTCATTTATTTCTTATTTCAAATACTATATTAACCTTAATTCCAGGAAAGATGATGAGAGAGGTAATAATTTCCTTAGTGGAGTTGCACTTGAATATTGTGTTATAAATACACCATGAGATTTTGAGTAACTGATCTTTAAATAAGCATAGTCCATTCTGTGCACTGAGAGAGTTATTCCCAGGAGAAAATCATGCATAATTAAGCAATTAAAAACTCTGTTATGATGTGCACACAAGGTGGACAATTAAAGATTGTCTCAACACCTTAGTTCAACAATTCTTAATTTTTCAGTAGTTGGTGATGCATTCCTAATAATAATTTCATAGCACAGTTTGTTAATGTTTGTGAAATAATCAGATTACAATCATCCAAATAATTTTAGTTTTGAGTTTGAAATTCTCAGATGTCTTTCACTTAATTCAATTTTCCCAATTATTTTCATGGGTATTTTGCCCAACTGTTGCAAAAATGAACTCTGAAGGAAAGAAACCACAAAACAAACAAACAAAAAACATTCTATTAAATATATTACAGTCATTGTCTTTTGATTTTATGGAATGCAGACCACAATGCTACTGATTTTGAAGACAAAGCAAATTGGTTTCCTGATTACTATTACAACTTAAAGAAATTAGCCAACCCTTCGTCTTGATAATCTACTTCCTTTACTTGGCAATCGGAATGGAATAGCTACATAGTTTTGAAGAGTACATTGAATTGCTTTTTTTTACCCAAATGCCTTAGAATTATTTTCTAGAAAATGTTTCCTCTTATACAAATTGTATAGTGAATCTTCCATCTCTACAGAAGTATGTTGCTTAAAAAATATGTATCTATATGCTAATAGTCTGTCACATGTGAGCTACTGTGTAACTAACCATCATCAGATATTTGTGGTATACTTTGAATAATCACTCTCATCTTTGGTTTGTACACAGGTCATCTAAAAACAAACACTGACAAGGATTTAAACAGGCTGTGACTTTATTTTCTTAATGTATGTAACAATTTCAATGGGCCTAGTGTTCAGATACTAACATTTTTCTTTCTCTCTGATAGCGACTGAAACAGAGACTACAGGTGGAAGTTCAGGTTCATTTTCTTCTTGAGACTCCGACCTCTGCATAGAAAACCATAACGAACTTAGCCACAAGCCATAATGATCTAATGTGTGCCAAAAGCACTAGAAGTTCACATTTCTGTTCTTTGGAAATGTTCTAACCCCAGGATACATGAGAGTCGGAAAATAGTCATTAGTCTCTTATAGTTGGTGTAATGGGGAAATTTCCTTCTCTATTCCACAAAAGGCAGTGATCAAGCAGATCTGTTGTCTTTGTGAACAGCCTCTAAATCTTCATGTTCATGAGGAAGATGAACTTGTCAGATGGGGCAAGACAATCCAAAAATCTGATGAATGGGAACAAGGAAAGTGAGTGGTCATTCAATGCTGGTTTCCCTTTATATGTGCTTTGAGGAAGAAAAGATTTTTACACTGGAATTTTGAAGGTTTATCAAGTACACATGCCTTGCTCTTTCTGTGGTGCTGATGATTCATAGCCTGATCAAGCATTCCTAGATTTCAGTCAAGTGTGTGTTTACTGAGTAGGTTAGGGGGGTGCGTAGAACCCTATTCAAGCACTGCTGTGTAGGAGATGTATGTGAGAATGTTAGGTCAACCCGTAAACTCCAATCTATCTTATGCTTTCTTCCTCATCTGACTGCTCTGGAACTTATTTTCCTGTTTTGAAATGTAAACTAGAAAATACTCATTCACATCACACAATACAAGTAATTTTCTCTTCTTTTGCTACAACAGAGCTTTCTTTGAGGTAGATGTCATAAAACTCAGATGTTCTTGTCAAGTGAATGTCTATTTACAGGTCCACTGATATCCTGCAGTCATTGTTGAAACAATAAAGAAATCTACCAATACAGAACCAAAAAAGGAAAATTGTCTAGTGCATTTTCTCATAACTGTAAATGTTAAAGCAAAAATTCATAGCAGGTATTAGAACATAACATAGTTTAAAGTTTCTTCTCTTTTTAAGATATAGCACTATTCTCTCAGTTTTTCCTATGATGGCATGATCTTATACATAACCTTGATAAGTATTGTTATTGAAAGGACTGATGTTTCCACACTATGCCTCAAATGTTTCAATTCTACTATGATTTCAAAGAAGTGCTGAATAGCATAACATCATTATTTTAAAAAGTTTGTAGCCAATAAACTGCTGTTGAATTACTGGAAAATTGTGCCAGCTACTATTTAAATTCAGAATTCTATTTGTTACAGAAAGTGCGTGTGTGGGAAAACCAGAAATAAATGGTTTTGAGCATCTTTGTTACAGCTGATTTTTTCCCAAATTTATTTTTTACCTCTCATCAAAATTTAAGTGCTATGTATGACTTGGAAAATTATATAAGAAGTCTTAAAAACCCGGAAATGTTAGATTTAGCATATATACTGACTATAACTTTTCCCCTCAATATTACAAGTATTAAAAAAAAAAAATAAATTGAAAAAGTGGAAAAAAAAATCAGTCATAAATCCACTGGGAGATGTATACATTTATAGTTACTGAATCTCGGCAGGAAGATATATCAAGCAAAGCTAGAGTAAAGCTTAACTGTAAGTGGATAAAATAACTGTGACTGAGAATTTGCCAAAGATTTGTCTTGAAAATATTCATAGGGCTTTTGAAATCAAGTAAAATTATTTAAGTTTGAAGAATGGGTTAATTAAATTATTAAATTTATGTCTAGTCATTGACCATTCAAAAATGCTTACTAAATGATTCATTTAATATTTGTGTAGAAAATGGAAACCACCATAAATTTGTAGAAGTGTCCTTTTTTCTTCTCAAAGTTCAGTGCTGGTAAATATTTTACCAGTTAGGAAGTATTTTACTTAATGAGATTAAATGAAAATTTTCCAAAACTGCAAAGCATTTCAATATCTCATTCCCTCAGTATTCCCAGGAACACTTAAATCATTATAATAATATATTAGCTGCATGCCTATGAGTGAGTGAATTTCTTGATCATGTGCAATAGCACTGTATTTTGATATATTTGATCAGTTTAGCTCTAAATTATTCTTCCATTCTTTGATTTCCCCATACGCCTTCTAGTCGAATTGAACAGTAGATCTCTTTTGTTTATTATCTTTAGTAACATTACAGTTCAGCAGTGACAAGTGTAGTCCTCAGTTGCTAAGACTCCAATTCATGTAAACAGGAGCTATCAGTATTATTGACTGTAAATCTGTTGCCAAACTACAGCATACTCAGCATAATTGTAGGTGCAAAAGACAGCTCATCAATTGCTGAATAAGTGAAACAAGAAGAATTACCAGAGTCTTTATGAAAGAGGGATTCTGCTTCCCATATCTTATTTGGTTTAATTTATTTTACTTCTGTTGCAAATATTTTTGTAACTACTTCTGTTCCATGTAGACTGCAACATGTCCTCATCTGTCAACCACACTGGTAGTAAGAGACAGCGTTTTACTTCTTTTTTTTCCTCCCCAAGAGTCTCTGGACACCACAGAAGTGACATGCATACCTCTATAATAGCTCTCCTTGTCTCCTTGGACCTTTCAGAGTTGTGCTGGGTCCTGTTAAAACTCTAAGTAAATGTTTCTTGCTGTATGCTTGTGCTACAGAATATCTTTATGTTTTTTCCTACCCAGTTTCATAAGTGAGACTATCATACATATTGACCATCTGTCTTTCCATATGTAGGTAAGTACACACGCATACCTATGTAATGAAAGGTCCTATAACAAGATCAGCAAAAGAATATACCAAAATACAGCAAAAAGTATATATACTAATATAGCAAAAGTATGGTCATGTTCTCTGTGTCTGCAGTCTGCACTGTGAGGAATGGTCCTATTAAGAGTACTAAGAACAGACTCACTCTGGTCTTTGTTTAAGATGTTTCACTGGCGTCGCCCAATACCTCACTGCTCAAAACTTGAAGCTCCTGAACTCCGCTGAAGCACAGTATTGTCAAGCACACTCCTGCTTGCCTTTTATGGCATTCTTTAACGGACAGTTTCAGGGAAATCGGATGCCTTAACTATGCTTCTTTGGTGAAGCTGTGCACACTGGGTGTGCACTTTCACTTCTCATTGCTGGTTACCTCTTAATCTCCATTCCAGGTAGACAGAACTGTACAGTCTTTACTCAAGTAAACGCAGTGGAGGTTCTCTGTTTTGACCTGTATTTGCTACAGCAGTTCTGACCACACTGTGTAATGTGAGGGAAGCCCTCAAGAAGAATTATTTATTGATAAATGTCCTACTCACACAAGGAAGATTGAGTGAAATCCTGAAATCCCCACCCCAGTTCCTCAAATTGGATCTTCTAAATACATTTTTAAAGTAATTGGTTTTATTAGTCCTTAAATTAGTTCTTTAATTTTTTTTTTTTAACATGAGAATACATATAAAATTTATAGGTGAACAAGTGAAGCTGTAGAAAGAAGGGAAAAATACAGAAAACTTAACAGAAAAACAAAATTTAGGAGTAAAGCAACTGTAGTGAATATTAAGAACATAAGAGCAAAACTATTAATGAATTATCATGGATTAATAATTTCATGAAGATTAAAAAAAAATTAAACACTGCAAGAGAAATATAGGTCAAAAAAGAAAATTTCTCATTTTTAGATATATGGAAGTAAGTGGTAATACTTAATTCTTTTTCCTTTGCATTATATTTCTTCAAAAAGACAAATTATATTCTTTGTCAATTAAAATGGAAAGACTAATGAAAGGGAATGTGATTCCTTCTCTCCTGAATACAGTGAACCCATTTCAGGCTCAGTCCTCTCAGAGATCTTTACATCCTTCCCAAGTTGTAGAAAGACAGTGGCACCTTTGGGAAGTTATCTGTAAAGGATCCTCACAGAGCCCTCTGTGGTTTCCTCATTCTATTTTCTAAAAGAAATAATAATTGTTAATATATTAATTTTCCACATAATATCAAAGTAAAAAGAAAGGACTGAGAAATGTAATGTCTTTTCAACTAGAGTAGGATGCTCATTGCTTCCACTTGCTAATTCACAGAAACAATAATGTCTGTCTTTTCCGTAGTTGTAATCATTATTGATCTTAGTTATAATATGAAAAAAAAAAAAAAGGCAAAAAAGCCCCAACCAAAAATGAAAGAAACTAGCCTTCTACTTTAAATCTTAGGCATCACTATGAAGCTGGAAGATTTATTGATTTTCTTTACATTTCTTTTATTCTCAAATCTATCCCTTTTGTCCCTAGACAAAATATTGTCTTTCAGTTTTCAATATTAATTCTTGATGAAACAAAGAGAACTGGATAGAGCACATAAAAACTTGTTTTAACATCCAAATTATTATTCAAGACATCTAAAATATGTGCTAGAGTCTGTTTTGTATCTTTAGATTTGATTCTTATATTGTATCTCTTGCCATGATTTCTAACCATTACCATATTTCTTATTTTACATGTTTTTATCTGTCCTGACCTGCACATTAAAAAGAAAGTCCTCTCAGTAACCTGTTAAAATTGTTCATTTCTGTCTATAAGAGATTTTCAAAGTAAATTATTCAGTGACTTGCTAGCCCTAGTTGTATTTTCTCTTCATATAGAGAAAAGGAAACAAACAAAAATGTTAAAGCAGTGATCAGTATACCTGAGCTGCTTCCTCCTGTACACTTTTGATGCAAATTGTTTGCTATGCTATGCAAATGTATAATTGTATTTATTCTGGTTTTGGCTCAGAAGGAAAATTGGATAAATTATTTTTTTGTTACTAAGTTGTGTGTATTATCCAAATCTGCTTTCCAGAGTGCATTAGTATGCCTGTCAAATGCATATTTTTCTAAAACTATTGAGAATAATGTGAGAATAATATTATCGAGAATAATGAGAATAATATTATTACTCATACTGAAGACACTTCATTAACTACAAACATGGATAACATTATGAGTTCATCAGATTTCAGACAAATGTTTTTGAACATTATTCCCTAAATTTCAGATAAAAGGACATCATTGTGTATTGAATTAGTCAGGGTCAATAAAAAGTGGATTTGGTTATCAGGAAAAAAGTATGTTTTAACATTATTTAAACAAAAACTTTCTAGAGCATAAAACTAAAATTGCTCTCTCAAATTGCTGTAAGACAACACTGCCTGAACTTGTGTTGTCTTTATAATATCCTAAGACCAGACGTCTCTGTAGAGAAGTTGTGAGAGAAGGCAATTTTCACAACAGCTAAAAGTATTATGGTGAAGCAGTTCCAAGTTCAGCCACACAGTAGTATCATACAGTACGATTGTAAATTTCATTTCACAAAAACAAGCCAACCCTGAAATCAAGATGAATGTCAAAAACATCCAGGGAATTCAAAGTAACAAGTTGAAGTAGCCCAGTACTTTACTTGGTGAGGTCTGTCATTTCACAAATAGGAATATAGAATGATATTCAGTTCCTTCTTTACCCCTGTATTTAGCACTGATGATGGACCCTTGGACCCCTAGAGTCTTGAGCTGGAAGACCGTGACTGGGGGTTGATATACTCCCATATGACTCCTGACTTGTTCAAGACTTGCTGCTCCAGCTGGGAGCATAAAAATCCAGAGGNGAATATCGACCTTTCAGAGTTCCGGATAAACAGCGTTGGAGTGACTGGTTTTGAATTTTTCGAAAGTTTTCTAAAACAATCATAAATAATAGTTATAATGAAAAGATAACAAGTTCAGACATGTTCTCTTAGATGTTTGTACTGTGTTACGTTGATTGGTTGGCATTTGCCGCAATGTTTAATATTAATGTTGTAACCTGTTACCATGTTGTCCTTTTATGGTTGTGCCTTCCCCTTTTTTTAAATGTTCCACCCAGTTATTACCTTATATGTCAAACTCCGCCTTTACCCCGCCTACCTTCTAGCACCTTCCTCTACAGCTCTATAAAAAGAGCTGTTGGAGGTGAATAAAGTGCTTTTCCAGCTTCACCCCAACTTGCGTTGACTCTTTATTTGAACCCCTCAGCTACCACCCTGGTAAGCTGACCCTCCCCTTATCGGTTGGTTTTAGCCTTATATTTTTTAACCACCGATATTACCCCTGTATTTAGCACTGATGATGGACCCTTGGACCCCTAGAGTCTTGAGCTGGAAGACCGTGACTGGGGGTTGATATACTCCCATATGACTCCTGACTTGTTCAAGACTTGCTGCTCCAGCTGGGAGCATAAAAATCCAGAGGCTCTAGTGGGATTTATCCCAGTGTATTGAAAGACCTGGGTGATTTCATTTGAGACCTTTTGCCATAATTTTTTAATGATCTTAAGAGTCTGGAGAGGTCCCTGTTATCTGGCAGATGGCAAAGGTTGTCACAGTTTTCAACAAGGGTAGAAAGGAAGACCTTGGCAATTATAGGCCTGTCAGACTCACCTCAGTGCTTGCCGAAATTGTGGAGGCTGTTATTCTGGAAGTTATTGGCAAATACTTGAGAGACAAGGTAGTCACTGATAATGACAGCCAACTTGGGTTCACAGTGGTAAAATATCGCTTGCCTAACTTCTTTTTATGACACAACCACCCACCTAAGTGATCAGGAGAAGCTGGTAGATGTGGCAGTTTGGGATTTTCGCAAAGGGTTGTAGTAAACGGAGTTACATCAGACCAGTGGCCAGTCACAAGCGGGATTTCTAAGAGCTCAATTTTAAGGGCAGTACTCTTTAATGTTTTTATAAATGATCTGGACACAGGAATTGAATATACCTTCAGTAAGTTAACCAATGATATTAAATGAAGAAAAACTGTGGAATCTCCTGAGGTTAGAGAAACCTTACAAAGAGATCTGGATATACTAGAAAGCTGGGCAATCACTAACTGTATGCAATTTAACAAGAGCAAATGCCAGATCCTCCACCTGGAATGGGGTAATTCTTCCTGCTGGGGTTTAAGAGACTCAAGAGAAGCCCCATGGAAAGACATGAGGCAACTATCAGTAAGACAAGACGGCATGGTCTTAAGCTCTGCCAGAGTAGGTTTAGGTTAGATATTAAGAAGAAATTATTTACTGAGAGGGTAATCAGGCATTGAAACGGACTGCTCAGGGAAGTGGTGGATTCTCCTTCCGCGTCAATTTTTAAGATGAGACTGGATGTGGCACTTAATGCCATAGTCTCGTAACTGCAGTGGTAGCCGATCAAGGATTAGACTTCATCTCAGTGTTCCTTTCCAACCTGGCTGATTCTAAGAGTCTATGATCTGAGTGCTTAGATTGATGGCAAGTTAAACATAGGTTAGAAGTGTGTCCTGGCAACCAAAAGGGCCAACAATGTCATGGGGTGGGTGCATCAGGCAAAGCAACACCAACAGGTCAAGGCTGGTGATTGTTCTGCTCTGCACTGGTGAGTGTCAAAATATAAGAAGGACATCAGAATATTAGACTGTGTCCAGAGGAGGGTGACCAAGATGGTGACAGGTCTGAAGGACAAGATTTATGAGGAGCAGCTGAAGTCACCTTTTTTGTTCAGTTTGAAGAAAGCAATGAGGAGTGACAACTTACAGCTTCCTTCAGGGATGAAGAAGAGGGGAACGCTCTGATCTCCCATAGTGTTTGTTTTTGTTTGTTTGTTTGTTTGTTTGTTTGTTGTTTTGAAGGCCTTCCCTAGCAACTGGGGTAAAAAACTAAGGATGTATTCCATCTCATTCCCTTATGTAATCATGTGTATAAGAGATGGAGAGGGAGGTTCTTCTTCTCTTTTCCTCTCTTCTCCTTTCCTGAGTTAACTCAGAGACAGAAAGTCTCAGTGTTTTGACCTTGCTTATCTATGTGAGGTGAGACCAATCCGAGTGTTGTTGTCTGGGTTGTCGCAGGAGGTGAAGAATTTGTTTATCCTAGGGGAAGTTGGTGAGATTTTATTGTGTTAGTTGTTTTATTGAGCTAATTTCTGAGTTTTGATTGTGTGTGTCTGTTTTGTTTTTACCCTTTTTTGTCCTTTTCCCCTTTTCCATTTTCCCCTTTCTCTTTTGGGATTGATTTGTATTTCTTGAGATTCTTGTTTATAGGTGCATAGTGTTTAATTGTATATAGGAAATATATGTAAATTTATATATGTGTGTGTTTTCTTTGCTATGATATTCTTTTGTTACTTTTTTTTCTTTTTTTTTTTTTTTTTTTCTGTATCNNNATCTTTTTTTTTTTACCTTTTGAGGAAGGGGGAAAGCTGACCAGCTAGCAGCTGTGTATGGCAGGGAGCCAAGCCAAACTTATATATCTTCTCTCTCTGGTGACCAGTGATAGGACATGAGGAGATAGAATGAAGTTGCATCAGGGGAAATTCAGACTGGACCTTAGGAAAAGGTTCTTCATTGAGGCACTGGAACAGACTCACCAAGCAAGTCATCATGCCATCAAACCTGTTGCATTTCAAGAACCAACTGGATGAAGCTCTTAAACAAATTGGTTTAGTTTTAGACTGTTCTGTGATAAGCCTAAAACTAGATCCTACTTGAGTTATTTTATGGTTTTGTGATTCTATGATTTTTTACAATCTGGTAAAAAAAAAAAATCTAATTCTCATAAAACTTTACCTCTGTGAAGAAACTATAGAAGTTATTGAGCAAAATTCCATGAGAACCATCTCTACTGATATTGTACAACATAATTCTAAGCAATATAAATAACACAGAGCAATATAATATTGCTGTAATTATAGGTTTAATTTAATATATGAACATATACTAGTCATTCACAAACTGAATATCCTAATTGGTAGTAGTTATAAGTTATTAATCAATAACCTTCTCTCTTTCCCTTTTAGTTATTTGCTGTAGGTGTTAAGAGACATAAGATGAGGCTGTTAGGAAGACTATTGCTATAAAGTTACTTTATATTAAATATTCTTTAATTTTCACATATTTCAATTTACTCAGCTATTTATAGAACATATACTGTACAGAAACAGTACAACCTCTTTCTTCAGTAAGCAGGACATTTTCTGGGCGGGCAAGTAAAGAATAGGTTCTCTCTTTTTGTCTGTAAATTTTCAGTCGGCAAATATAGACTTAAAACTATATGTGTCTGATATAAAAAGTGAATGGAGATTTCACCACAGATTCATTGTGCAGGAAAGAGTGCTTCATTTTCTGATGTGCCCTTAATACATGCAAGAGCAAAGCTCTTGTAATCTTACTCTTGGAGATTCCTCCTCAGACGTATCTAGAAATACATTTTTACTTGTTATTCTAGAATGTGTTCTGCAATTTTTTTTTTCTGATTATGTATATTAGAGAAATATAAACGACATGTATGATGTGAGAGCAGTGTTCATTTAGGAGAGAGATACTGTATCTACTCTAATTTGTGATTTGCTAATGAGCTAATGTGTTGATATTATAAATACTGAATAGGTATAATTCATTTTTACTGAAAGAAAAATATCCACTCCGATGTTTATAGAAGTTGAACATCCACTATATTCCTAAAGCCAGAGTAATATATTCAATTTGTTATGGATAAGACTTTCTGTTTTAATAAAAGAAAGTCCAGCATTCAAGGCTGTACACAAGCAAGTTTTTTGAGCCTGATAGCTTTCATGTGTGCCTAAAGGTTGCATTCATATTTCTTTTTTTAAACATACTAAAATGTTTTGCTTAAAGGAGTTCTTATGCAATAACTTCTTAGGTTTTGTTCACCTTTCAATACTGTCATTATTTTATAATTACCGTTAATGAATAACTGAAATTTTTCCTTTAGTTTCATCACTCAACCTTCTGCCTAACCCCTGCTTTCAACAGTAGGTAGATGTGTGTCCTAAGATTAGCAAATATATCCATCACCTCACTAGTATTGATACACTTTACAAGAAAGTACCTAAGACTTTGAGACTAAAAGATGTACATATGTTTAAATGTTCAGCAAGAAAACCTATTTTCATAAACTCTTAACTGAGCACAATGGGTGGTATTTTTTTGTTGTTGTTGCAATTCATGAACCACACTTTAAAAAGCAAAAAGCAATTTACAAACCAATTGGCATAAGGAAAACTAATAACAAGAAGTTGATTTCTACATGCTGCTCTAATAATAGAGTATCACCAACATTTCTGCATAAAGAGAAAAATATGGTAAACAGGGAGATCTTCTAAACTAGTAGCATAAATTAGAAATTGATAAAAAAAAAATTCTGTCCTGGCAAAGAACATTAAGAAATATTGTGGTATTTTTATTAAAAAAAAAAAAAAGAAAGTAATTATTAGAAGTGAATGATATAGGAACTCTCAGTCTTAGAGGTTGCCTAGAGACCAAACTCCTTTCATTTTCATGGAGTGAAAAAATCTACATGTTGAAATTGTGAAGCTAGCAGAAAGGTCATTATTCAGAAGATGGAGTATTTTATGGAAACAGTAAAGTTCATGATGCTTAAAGAAAACAAAAATTGAAGAATTACTTGGAATAGTATGTTGACAGTACTGTAGTTGTTGACAATCTCATCAGCAATCTGCATATTCATTTTAGGTATATCGCTTAGCAGAGTCCTTCATATAGCTGTTACGACCTGTCTTTCTTCAGGGATAAATTGCACTTAAAAGTAATATTTTTGGTGGATTACCTCAACCAGTAGTGACCAGCTGCTCACTCATTCTTCACACCACCCTCTGGGTGAAGGGAAGAATCAGAAGAGCAAAGGAGAAAAACTCGTGTCTCAAGATAAAAACTGTTTATTAAGTGAAAAAAATAGGAAAGCAAATAAACAGGTGACGGAAAGGCAACTACTCACCATATCCCACCATCAGACTGATGGTCAGTCTCTGGCCAATGTGTACATGGGTACGACTTCTCCCTAGGTTTATTGATAAGAATGCTGTTATACAGGACAGAATACCCCTTTGGTCAGTTGGGTTCAGCTGTCCCATCTCTGTTCCCTCCCAGACTCTTCCTCACTCCTGGGATGGTGGAGGTGGTGTGCTGAGTAAGAAACAGAGAAGGCCTCCATCACAAGGAAATAGATTTCCTTGACCCTTTTTGTGGGGAAATTTCCTCAACCCTTAGTGTTTTATTTGTCTTTCATTGCTCTAGGATAACCTAGACCCTTGTGCCTGACCAGTCTGTTGGTGTGCCATTAAAGGGACCTTTCACTGAACTGTCCTGCTGGATCAGAGGGCAATCTGACTAACCTTTTCAAGGAAGTACTCCCATACTTTAAGGGGAATCCTTCATTGGATCTTCCCACTTTATTCGAGTGTGTAACTCTCTGCTAGAAACTGCCAGTGCCCAGGAAGGGCCAGCATTAATGGGTAACACTCTGCTTAGAGAAGACAGGTTCAGACAGATTCAGTCCATCGATTTATCTCAGAAGTTACAGTGGAGTCTTCACTAACATTTCTCCCATTTTTTGACTGAATTTTGTACTCTATGTTTAGGTGAAGCTTGAACGATTCTTGTAATAAATACCTTTGTTGCTCATTAGTGTAAAATTCTCTCAGATTTTAAAGATGCAGGCAAAAGAATATATGACACATGCCTAGTGGGGGGTAGTCATACCTTGAAGGCAGGTAACTTTGGGATAGTGATGTGCAAAATATTACAATTAGGCTTTAATAAACCAGATTCATCAGAAGAAAGTGATTTTGCCCAATTCTGCCATCATTTTTGGCTCGAAGCAAGGATATCTTCTGTCTTCCTTGGCTGACAGGTGTGACAGTTTATTACCTGCAAAGTACCATCTAGTTCCCTTCCCTCTAAGGATTTCAACAAAGCCTGGTAGTGGTGTCTCCACTCTGCTTCACCCTCTGTTACATCCCCCTGAGCAGATATTAACTGTTATATGGAGAATCATCATGAAGCTGCCAACTGTGTCCCATCTGGGACATTTTACCCTATAATTTCCGTATCATTAAAACTTCAGTTAGGATGTGAATATAACTTCTCAGTTCCTTTACTTTTTAGGCATCTTCCCACAGCCCCAATGCTCTGTAGCTACTTCTGTGTTACACATTAGGGCGCTATCAACATTGTTTTAGAGATCTAAAACATAACACCATATGGGTTTCTGTGAAGAAAATCTACTTGGTCTCTGCCAGATTCATACCTGCACATACCTGTATCCAGAAACTGACCCCAAATTTAGTAAATTATGTTTGTGCTGAGATCAGATTGGAGTGAATGAATGCTGCGCAGAGGTTTTAGGCAGAGAGAGAAGTACTGTCAACTGTATGGCATCCAGATTAGGTGTTTAGATCACTACAGTTTTTACAATTTGACCGACAGTAAAAATATAAGCAAACTTACTTTAGTTTTCATGATACTTTTAATTAAGCATAAACAAAATCATTTGGTAAAGAAGCAAAGAAATTTAGTGGTGTTTTAGTAGGTACTTTCTAGTAACCCAAACTTCCTTCAATTTACTGCTCAAAAAGGAGTGGATCTTTCAAATGTAATGTGTTGAATGTCTCATTCTTGTGCTTATGCCTCTCTTCTCTGATAAATAAAAATTTAAATACCTGTCTTTCAGCTACTAAATCATAGCCAGTATGCCTTTAATATATCAAAAAAGGAAATGGTGGGGGGCAGTGTATGTGAAGGAGGAACATGAAATCTGGATAATCCTTTCTTAAGAAATTTGGGGTTGAGATTACTATTTCACCTTGTAAAAAAATGTGTTTTTTCCTACCACTTAAAACTTTGAAAAGCATTTGCAAATGTCACATAACTGTGAATAATAAAACAAATGTTAAGATTTAACACACTTCTGTGATTAGAAGATCCACACGAAACAGATCATGTTACATATGCATAAGTATACAACGCTTATATACATATATACATATGTACATACATACAGATATATATGTAAAAATACACATATAGATGTACATAATGAAAATCACACTGCTAATTTGCTTTCTAGTTTACCTACTATAATTTTGGAAAGGTCTACTCATAGGGCAGACTTTTACGTATTAGTATCTGGAAAGCTGCATGTGAAAAGTGAAGCTACCTAATACAAATGTCAAATATGTTTCCTATATTTTGCAGAAATTCTTCTACTAGGAATTGTTTTGAGGTGCTGTCTTCTTACTTACTACAATCACAGAGGGGAAGCATGGCTCATTATAAACATATTTGCACATGGGCCAAGTAGAGGCACAATTCTTTGGAGGCACAGTCAAAAATATTCATGCTTCTCATTTAGCTTAGTTTTTGTACTGTTCTACAGTTTTCCCCATGTACTATGGGACAAATATCTGTTAATTTTTGTTATGGCACAGTGTTCATTGATTTACTGTAGATTTTAGGTGCTTCAGATAGTAAAACTCTTTTGCCCCAGGCTATGTATTGATAGTACAACTGTTCTACTGGTTGTGCAAAAGACCTCTTAATTTAAAAAGTGAGTCATAGAGAGCTTCAGTTTTAGAAAAACTGAGTTTGTGATCTCTAAATATTTATTTCAGACCAATGCAGGGAGTCTGAAAATACATGAAAATAAAAACCAAACAAAACAACAAAACCAAGGAGATTATCTGGTTCCTTTGAGTGTAAATAATACATGAAAAAATTTTAGAAACTTGGAATATTGCACAGTAAAACTCCTGAGCTACATTGTTTTCTTTTGTTCTAGGTATGCAACTAGAACTATTGTGTCAAGTTAATTAGACCCCTTTCAAATCAATTTACAGTTCATCTATATTTATTCAACCGGAGCTTGTTGTACTGCCATTTTTCCTATAGGCTAAGGTGTCCCACTTTCTGCTTTACCATGGACCCCAACCCTATCACTGCAACTCCTGCTGGCAGAGGGCAGACAGCAGACAGAAATGGGAGGGCAAGAGCAGTGTGAACTACAGATGCTGCTGACAATCTAGTGACTCTGAAAGCCGGAGCACAGTGCTATCTTAGGTCAAGACAGAACCTCATTAAAAAACCCTAAACATATATATATATATATATTTATTTATTGTGTTGTGCCAAAAGATTTTAAAGTGATTTTATAATGACTTTCAATATAAATATCTGCTTACCAGCCACAATTTTAAAAAATATATATGTATATACTCAACAGCTTCAGAAAGCATATATATTCATGCTTAACATATGAGTTCATTTCCCAAATTATCAGTATGGATACCAACATATGAATTATTTTTTGATATGCCTATGAGCAGCCGATCTTTGTAATGCCTAGTGCACATGGAGAAGATACTATACTGAATCTGAATGAGATTTAGCTCTGCTCAGGATTCAATCTCAGCATTATCGAAGATGACTGTATGATTGGAATTGGAGTGGAATCTATAGTAGAAACAGAAAAAATAGCTTGACTGCCTGCAGATAGGTCAATATTGCAGAATGTAACACTGAAAGTTCTCTACATTTTTTGTTTGTTTGTTTGTTTTTTTTTCCATTCTGTTTGAAGGGATAAATTTGATGCATTAATGTAGCTGAATATTTTGTTGAAAATTTTGTTGGAGCCTGTGTTTCATTTTTGAGCACCTTAATCTCTCATTTAGTTTATTTGCTTGTCTTCTGTCATGCAAACAATTTTTAGCTCTCCTCCTAGAACTGAATTGAGAAATCTTGTACCTTTCATTTTCAGTGCCATATAGGGCAAACATTTCTTAAGGTTGACAATCTCCTTTTGAACACCATAGGTAAAGAAACAGCCTATAGATTTAAACTTTTTAGCTCTATGTACTTAATTGTAATGTTGAAGTCCAGAGTTAAGCTGACTTTTGCCTCCTACGTAATTCATAGACAAAAATAGAGTGCTTTGTGTTAGTTATATGAACTACCTGACATAAAGTAAGCATGGCAGGAATTCATGTGTCAGACACTCTCTTTCACTTGATCTAAACTTGTGGATTTGTCTTTGACTATGCAATTGCCTGCAATTGAGAGGAAAAACTTTCAAGGCAATATAGTATAGATAAAGTAGAGAACTTTAGTAAAGCTTTATTGAAAGCTTTCATGTACTCAGACTGCACAGATGCACACCCAGTATAGGGTTCTTACAAATTCATAACATTATTTATTTATAATATGTAGTGGGTACATCCAACCTGAAAACCTTTCGCCCTCGGTTGTTGTTGTTGGCTAGGCTTCACGAATGAAGATTTTGGGATAAGCCTGCGCAATGGATTTTTTAGGTGAGGCACAGTGTGCGCAGAACTGGCCCCCCCCCTTTTACTCCTGAGGTTCATTTTGCCACGGCCGAGCACGCTCGGACGGTGACAGCAAATTCCTCAGGATTCGAACTGGCGTCCTCAGAGGAGGAGCTGGCTCCAGAGGCGGCGACTTTTGCCCTTGGTATCACTCTCAGAACTGCCCCATTAGAGGGCCTCCAAGGGTTCTAGACCTGCTATCTTGTTTTGACTACAATAAGTCTTACTATTCCTGTTCAGGTGCATGTATCCTAAACAAGATGTTCTTGTTGCAATCTCCTTCCTTGAAAAGACCGTTAAACAGAAATTCAGGAAGTGTGACACAAACCATGAAAAATGGTTAGAAATATGCAAGCATGAGAAATTATACAGATATATAAATATCTAGAAATAAATAAAATATTAAAGTCTATGAATATAGAAAAATTCCAAGTCATCAGTACTATATATTTTATAGGAGTTTTCTCACTTATGTTTTTATGAAGTGTGTAAATCTACTCTTCCAGAGTTTGAATTTTGATTCTTACAAATGTTCTCTTTTTTTTCCCTTTTTCTTTTTTTTTTTTTTTTTTTAATTTAAACCTAAAATAAAACATTCTTTTAAGATAAAT
>VXAU01000843.1:6572-32185 GCA_013399695.1 Formicarius rufipectus | reverse complement strand
TGTGGATTTCACCTGAAAATTATATATATATATATATATATATATAAAAAGTTATTCAGATTTCAGCTTAAAAACGATATAAAGTGATGCATGTGAGTTGTGAGAGGTCCTGGAAGCTGCAACTGTGCTGTTTGCACAATTTGTGGGGTGCAATTATGAACATCCTTAACCCTGACTTTGCTTTTCCTCCTGGTTTTATCCGAGGAATGTCCTCCCTGTGGCTGGGGAGCTCCAGCACACCAACCATGAACTGTCCTCATGTATTTTTGTCCTCTTTCCAATCCCAGCTGCAACCAGTGTGGCAGAGAATCCAAGCTGGTGTCCAAATTTTACGAGCTGGAGTTGAACATCCAAGGACACAAGCAGCTGACAGACTGTATAACAGAATTCCTCAAGGTAGGAGCTCGTTGGGCTTGGACTGCTGCTATTTTTAGCTGGGAGTTTTAATTCCTTCCTCCAATTCACAGCCTCTGAGGTCAGTATGGGAGCAAGTTGGCTTGGTCTGATGCATCCAAGTGAAAATACTTCTTTCTGTGGACACAAAAAATAAGGATTGAGGCAAAGAGCCACTCCCTGCTCATGTTACGGCTTTAAAAAGCACTTGGAAGTTGCATCTTTAGTTAAAATACTTTGCCAGGAAAGCTGGGGAGAAGTCCCTGTGTGCTCTGTCACAGGTAGCATGGGGAGAAGAGCTGGTTTTCGTGTTTCCTGTGTCAGTGCTCATCTGCACAGCAACAGGAGACACTCCTTGCTGGAAAATGTGCTCCCAGAAATACTGTGGAGTGCCGGGAATAGCTTTGGGAACAGCTGCAAGAGCTCTGAGTTCAGCTTGACAGCTTGCCTGGCTCTGAAGCTCAGCTCCAGCACCCAGAGGTGTGGATTGCACTGAGACAGTGAGGACAGAACTAACCTGCTCCCTGTCCTGCCTCTCTGCCTGCTCTGCACTCAGCAAACCGGTTGCTCTGCCTGTGGAAGGTCTGCAATGAAAAAAAACTGGTTTGGGTGCACAGATTAAACTCCTGAACTGGTGGACTTGGTGTTTGTCTGCTCCTCCTTCACACTGAACAACCCTGTGACCTTCCTTAGGGGGGTTGGAATTCTCCAACCTAATTCTGCTCCTGGGTCTCCTTAGGCTCAGGCAGTGACTCTTCCAGGGTGTTTCTGGGTGGCTGAGTAGAGGGTTGGAGCTTCCAGGCTGAAATGTGGCTTTGCATTAACTTGGGCCACGTGAACTCATAAAAGGGGTGATTTGGTTTCTTGGGTATAACCAACTCAGTGAGGCAAGGAGCAAACCTGCCAGTCTTGTGAGTGACCTGAGAGCTTGGAATTGGTCTAAAAGTGGCCTTAAAGTGAGAGCAGCTTGCACTAGCCATGCTGGAAATTAGTATGTCTTTTAACTGAGAGATTAATTTGAGAAGGGCAGCTGAAAAACACCCAAATGGTTAAAATCTCTTCGTTGTCTTCCAGTCTCCATTTCTTGAGTAGCTCTGTGGACTTTTCAGTGCTGAGTTGTTCTCAAGGCCTTTTCTTCTTCCTCTCCACACTCAGGAAGAAAAATTAGAAGGGGACAATCGTTATTTTTGTGAGACTTGTCAGAGCAAGCAGAATGCCACGAGGAAGATCCGCCTGCTGAGCCTGCCCTGCACCCTCAACCTGCAGCTCATGCGCTTTGTGTTTGACAGGTGAGTGGAACACCCTGGCAGCTCTTTGGGGAGCACCTGCTTGGCTCTTCCTGCTTCCTCTGAGGGCTCAGGGGGTCTCTGAGCCTCTCTGGGGGACCCAGGGGAGTTCTTTTGGGGTGTGAGCTGTTACTGCTGTGCCCTGAGCCAGAGCTTTGCCCCTTCACAGGCAAACTGGCCATAAGAAGAAGCTGAACACCTACATTGGCTTCTCGGAGCTGCTGGACATGGAGCCCTTCATGGAGCAGAAAAGTGAGTTTGGGGAGGGGTTTTGTTGTCTTTACTTATTGTCTGTCAGCACATGATTCTGTTTAGGAAGAAATTCCTGCCTGGGAGGGTGGGCAGGCCCTGACACAGGATGTCCAGAGCAGCTGTGGCTGCCCCATCCCTGGAAGTGCCCAAGGCCAGGTTGGATGGAGCTTGGAGCAGCCTGGGCTGGTGGAAGGTGTCCCTACCTGTGGCAAAAGAGGGGCTTTAAAGTCCCTTCCAACTCAAGCCATTCTGGGATTCCTCTGAATCCTCTTTTTGATGGGAAATTATGTCAAGACTTTCTTGAAGGCTCTGTTTTAAACAACATTCTCCTTAAGTGGGTCGTGGAAGCCACAACCCACTTAACGAGGGCCCAGAAAGCCACAATTTCACACACAGCCTTTGCTGCCTGGGGAAAGCACAGAGCTTTGGGAAGGGAAGGGAGAGGGAAGGGAGAAGGAAAGGAAAGGATAGAAGGAAAAGGAAAAGAAAGGGGAAAGGAAAGGAAGGGAGAAGGGGAGGGAAAGGAAGGGAGAAGGGGAGGGAAAGTGAAGGGAGAAGGGGAGGGAAAGGAAGGGAAGGGAGAAGGGAAGGGAAAGGAGAAAGGAAAGGAGAAGGGAAAGGGAAGGAAAGAAGGGAAAGGGAAGGAAAGAAGGGAGAAAGGGAAAAGGGAAGGGAGGGGAAGGGCTCCTGCTGCTGGGGCTGAGTGGTGCTGCCTCGCAGACGGCGTGCACGTGTACGAGCTGAGTGCTGTGCTCATCCACCGCGGCGTCAGCGCCTACTCCGGCCACTACATCGCCCACGTCCGGGACCCGCAGAGCGGGGAGTGGTACAAGTTCAACGACGAGGACATCGAGAAGATGGAGGGCAAGAAGCTGCAGCTGGGCATTGAGGAGGATCTAGGTAAAGCCTTTCAGCTGGGAGTGCTTCTGCAAACGGCTCTGTTCCCCACAGATCCAGGTCCTGCTGCTCCCCAGAGCGCCCTCGGGGCTCCCGGGAATGTGTGGAATGGCAGTTCTGGGAACTGCAGCTGGATTTGCTGGGTTTCATCCCCTCTGTGTGTGTGTTTACACCTCGTGGTCAGCCTGTCTGGTATTTCTCTGGCTGCCACATGGCTGATAAGATGCTGATAACTGAGGCAGTGGTTCCTATCAGGGTGCAACAGGCCAGTGCTGCTTCCTTGGCTGGCGTGGGAACAGATAATGGCAATACTTTCAGTTTCCTTAACTCCTTATGGTCTTGTTTCCACTGAGGTGTTTTCCCTGGAGGCAGTAAAAAAAACCCCCTTGACCCAAATAGCAACTTGGGAGCTAAACCTGCCTTTTTACTTTGAGCTTATGACTTCCCCTTGCTGCTTTTCTGTTTTACCATTGCTGGCTCTTCCAGGGCTGGAATTCTTGGAGATTTCTTGGAAAGCTTGGGCTGAGGCTGGACCTGCTGGTTCCTTACTCTGCAGCCAATAAATAAGAGCAGTTCAGTGTTTAATTGGCATTTTGAGTGCTGGGATTTGCACTTGCTCAATGCAGGTGTTTCGTGGTGGGGGAAAACAGGGAAATGAGTAAGAAATTCCATTTGCAGTTCAAGGAATCCATTCCCAGGAATGTTGGCTCACCAGGGTGCTTTGCTTTGGTTGGAATTTATGGAATGTTGCCTTTCTTTAAAGCATCCTGAAAGAAAAAACACCTGCAGGTTTAAATTAGGTGTAAGCACTAACCTTCCTCTCCCATTTTGGTGCCCTCACCTGCATGATGCTCCTGGAATGTGTCCGGAGATGGGCAACAGAGCTGGGGGAGGGTCTGGAGCACAGGGAAGAAGGTCTGGAGAGCCTCTGATGGAGCAGGGTGGGGCTCAGCCTGGAGAAAAGGAGGCTCAGGGGGGACCTTCTGGCTCTCTGCAGCTCCCTGACAGGAGGAGGAGTCCGTGGGGTTGGACTCTGCTCCAGGGAGCAGGGACAGGAGGAGAGGGCACAGCCTCGGGCTGAAACAGGGAAGGTTTCCCTAACACCCAGTATTAGGATATTAGGGAAGATTTCCTTGTGGAAAGGGTAGTCAGGCACTGGCACAGCTGCCCAGGGCAGTGGTGGCATCCCCATCCCTGGAGGTGTTCAGAAGGTGTGTGGATGTGGCACTTGGGAACAGCTCTGGGTTAATGGCTGGACTGGAAGCTCTGGGAGGGTTTTTCCAGCCTCAGCGATTCCAGGATTCCAGCTCTGTCCCCTTAGTGTTGGACTCTCCCAGCCCAGGATGGAGCTGCCCAGACCTCTAGTGGTGTAAGGGAAAATTAAGCCCTCCAAGGTTTAAGCCAAAGCTGCTCAGCCTTTGTTTTTAACCTCTCCAGAGTGGCAAGATAAGATGTAAATAAACCACTGTGGCCTCAGTTTTAAAAAGTTTAACCACGAGACAATATTCTTATTTCTTGTATTTCAATACCAGGCTGTTTGCAGAGAAGTAACGTGTGTGTAGGATCCTCTCTAGGCTGGGGGCTCAGTATTTTTGTCAAATTTTGATGTTATTTGTCTGTTCTGAACAAAAGTGAGGCTTTTCCTTGTTCCAAATCTGTGTCACAGCAGGAGCAGGTCAGTGACATGAAGTGGAGATCTGTGGTAGGGGAAAGTCCTGGCCACAGATGGGAACTGTTTAGAAAATAGTTGGAGGAAAAGTAAATAAACAGAGTTTAGGAAGTCCCCTGGATGGTGTGGAGAGAGGCATGTGAATTCTCCCAGAATTTGAGAGAGACAGACACTTTGCTTAATATTTCACTGGTCCATTTAGCCTTTGACCTATGGAACATTGCTCCTTCCATTCTTTTCTCTATGAATAATGGTCTGATTTTTGAGGCTGCAGCTGTGCATGAGTGTTTTCCTTGCCTGAGAATCCATCTGGATACAGCAGCTCTTGCAACACAACTTGACGTCCCCCCCAGCTGCTCCAAAATAGCCCTTCCCGTGCCTGTTGGCTCCCTAAAAACCGCTGGGTGTTTTTTTCTCCATCCACCTGTAAATAGGATTTTCTTCCCTGAGGATTTGACTCTTTTCTTTGGAGTCAGGACACCAGAACAAGAGGCAAAAGACAGAAAGGATGTTTTTCCAAGAGTTGCTTTTGGCTCAGAGAGGCTCCACTGGGGAGGGAAGAAAGGCTCTTGGAGAAGGGAGGTTCAGAACAGACTCCTAAATTTAGTGCCTTTGATTTACCCAGAAAGGCTGCGGGGATTTGGGGCTTTCTTTGGGATACAATTTCAAGCCATGCCAAGCCCAGTGCTTGGCACAGAGGCCTGGCACAGGGAAGCTGGCTAGGGGGCAAACTCACCCCATTAAAGGAGGCTCAGGCTCATGTGTTGCTGAGGTTTTGTCCCTTCTGTCCCGCAGCGGAGCCGTCCAAGTCCCAGAGCCGCAAGCCCAAGTGTGGGAAGGGCACCCACTGCTCCCGCAATGCCTACATGCTGGTGTACAGGCTGCAGGCCAGGGAGAAGTCCCTCACTGTGGAGGTGCCAGGTGAGTGACTGGGCAGTCCATCCCAGCCTGGGCTGCTCCAGCTGGGCCAGGAGTCAGGATTGTGCCCCAAGCCCCGATGTGGGTGTCAGAACAAGACTGGGAGAGCTTGGGGGGGTTCCCGTGGAGGGGACCTGAGAGCCCCAAGAGGCTCCCCAGATTGCTGGAGAGGGACTTGGGACAAGGGATGGAGGGACAGGGCACAGGGAATGGCTTCCCAGTGCCAGAGGGCGGGGATGGGTGGGATACTGGGGAGGAATTCCTGGCTGGGAGGGTGGGCAGGCCCTGGCACAGGTTGGGCAGAGGAGCTGTGGCTGCCCCATCCCTGGGAGTGTCCAAGGCTTTCCCAGCGCTAAGTAAATATTCCCCTGTGCCTGCTCAGGCCTCCTGCCTTATCCAGCTGGTTGGAATGGGAAGGGGGCAAGAGATGATCCCAAATCCTCTGGGCTCTCCTGGGATTGCAGGGAGGAGGGAGGGCAGTGCCAGGGGCAGTGCTGGGGGTGAACAGCCCTGGCAGATGTGGGAATAAGCCCGGTGGGAATTGGGGCTGAGCCTCAGAGCTGTGGGGGTGGCAGACCTCCCTGGAGGCTGGACCTCTGGCTTTAATGGTGCTTCACTTCTGCTGCTTGATTAGAAATACTAATTAGACCCCTGGTGCTGAGGTGTACTCCGCCTTCCTCCCTTTTCTTCCTCTGGATCTCTGCAGAGGGGGTATATCCTGTTAATCATGCTCCTTATTCCCCCCCTAATAACACCCTAACCAGCCCTAAAACCCACCCTCCAAGCCACGAAACTTCAGGAATTAGCTCTAATTCCTTCCTGGATCTGCATTTTCAGCCTGTTTCCTAAGCTTCCCTGCTCTCCCTTTCCTCCTACCCCTGTGCCCAAAACAATAACTCGACAAAAACCTCCCCACCCAGCTCCAAATTCCTGCTTTGCCTTTGTTTCCCATGGAATCCTGCCAGGGAACAGGGAGAGGAGGGCAGCAGTGGAGCTCTGTGCTTGTGGGGTGGTTTCATGCAACTGTAAATTTGAGGCATTTTGCTTTGATGTTGTTAAAAAGCGGCTTTTCCGGGGCAGTGGAGAGACACAACTTGGCTTTGACCTCAAGGAGGTCAGCCTGCTTGGCTTTTCATCCTGGGTATTCTCCCAAGGTGGAGAGTTTCTGCTCAAGAATTAACCTTTCTGCAGATATTTCAGCTCTTCAAAATAATTCCCAATAGGAAAAGGCCCCAGATAAGCAGAGCTCCCCCCTCACTCCAGCCTTGCGAGGGAAGTGGTTTATCTTTTTTTTTCCCTGCTGAGGTTTGCCTTTTGGAGTTTTTTCCATCCCTGACAGCAAAAATTGCTGTTTCCCTCACCTTTCCGTTGCTGTGCCCTGGCTTATCTCGCATCTCCTGAGGGCTCCTTGCCCTTGGGTTTTGCTGGATCACGGTCCTCAGGTGTGTCCATGAGAAGCTCCTGTTTTCCCCCCTTGGGAATTAGTGAGTCCTTGGCAGGACAGAGGAGCTGCTCCTGACACAGCAACCAATCCCAAGTAAATCATTTTCTTGGGTGCAAAACGTCGCATTTAATCATCTACAACCACCAATATTGGGCGAGAGCGACGCCCACGTGCTTGGCTTGGGCGAGGAGCTCTCCCTGATGGAATGTTTAGGTTCGTTATCCCCAGACAACTCCTGGTAATTAACACAGCTGGCATTTTCTCCTTTTTTTCCCCTTCCCCTCCAGCTTTCCTGCAGGAGCTGGTGGAGAGGGACAACTGCAAGTTTGAGGAGTGGTGCAACGAGATGGCCGAGATGCGCAAGCAGAGCGTGGCCAGGGGGAAGATCAAACACGAGGAGGTGAAGGAGCTCTACCAAAGGTTACCCGCCGAAGCTGGTCTGTGAGACATTGTGGAGCATTTCTCTAGTAGAGCTGTTAAGATCCCCGATGATTTGTGACTAACCTTGCCCTCCCTGCAGGGCATTCCCGCGGCCCCTGGAGGAGGGAGGCTTTGTGCATGCTTAGATTTGTTTTCCCTCGCTTCTACTCCTGCCTTAACCTATTTTTTTCTCCCTTTTTTGCTCGTTCTCGTGGTCTCTGGTGTCGCTGAGTCCCTCTTGCTCCTTCCCCATCCATCAGCCTCATGCTTTGTGACTCTTTTCTTCTGCCTGCTGAGCAGCTCGTTAGGAGCAGCGAGGCAGAAACGCTGCCTGCTCCCAAATTGCCAGCTCGGGGCAGGTTTGGCAGCTGGTGATCCTGGTTTACCAGCAGGTAACTGGGAGAGTGCCTGCCCTCCAGCAGGAAATCAGTGGATTCATCACCCTGCCACTGCCTCGGAGCTCCACGTGTGAGCTTTGTGGGGGCTGAAGTGAATCCTTTCCTCCTGCTCCTTGGGTCTTGTCACCTCAGCACAAGGGTTTTTATTCCCCACCTTGTCTTTCTCTCCCGTTTCCCTCAAAACGATTGTGGGGGCACTTGTTCTGTCCATGCAGCCTGGGAATTTTTACTATGTGAACTCCAAGATGTTTATGATTAATGTCTTAAAAGTGGGTTTAATTGTGTGGCCTGTTAGAGAATGGGATGTTTAGGTTTTTATTGCTGGGTGCTCAGAGGCAGCTCTGAGATGGGGGCAGCCCAAAGGAATCCGCTGCTCCCATGAACCTGCCTCTCCAGTTTAGGAATCCAGGTGTTTCCCTCTGGAGCAGGAGGTTGTCACAGCTCATGCTGAGCCCCCACGAGCTGAGCAGCGTTCAGATGTCACAGTGAGATCAGAGCTGTGCTGGAGGGATGAACCTGCCCTGAGTCACCTGCAAAAAGGAGCAGCAGCAACAATTCCCCTGTGGTTTCCCTCAGCAGGAACAGAATAGTTTGCTCTTGGCATTTCTAACATCGCAGAGGACTAAACCCTAAAAAGATGGTTTTTACATGCGCAGCTGAAGCTGTTCTGCCCACCCCTGGAGCTGCCAGCCCCCAAAGCAGTGCCCTGGGGCACCCAGTGGGCACAGCCCGCCTGGCACAGCTGGAGGCAGCGTCATTCCAGCCCTCCAGAGCCGGCGGCTCTCTCTGCAGCTGTGCAGACACAACTGCTGCCAGCTCTGTGGAGGCTGCCCCAGGAACATGTCCTTTCTGGGGGAGGCAGCTTTCATCCCAAACTGGCAAACCCGTTGTGACAGCGCCGGAATTCTCTGGAGGTCAGGGCTGCGCAGGGCGTTGTGTAAGATGCAAACACCACGGACTGAGGCTGGGGAGGAAAAGAGGCTTCTGAGAGCTCCAGTGCGGGCTGGAGACAGAGTGTGGGGCTGCCTTCTGTGTCCTCCTGTCGCTGCTCTGTTGCTCTTTCCTAGGAAACGTCAAGGGTTTGTGTTCTGGCTGATCAGTGTGACTCCCGGCAGTGTTTCCCCGCCGGTTCGGAGCCGCGCTGTGGCAGCACAGAGTGGGGGTACAGCTCCTGCTTCCCTCCTCATTCCCACGGCAGAGCTGTGGGATCCGTGTGGATCCGTCCCGTGCCTCAGTCCTGAGACACAGGGGTGTCACCCAAACCATTTCCCTGCTCCTGCAGGCGCTGACCCGCTCCTGAACCTCAGCTTTGTGCAGTTGCTTCTCCTTCAGCAAACAAGGGCGGAGCTGCTGCTCTGCTTCAGCAAAAAGCCTGAGCAAGTGTCCATTTGCATTGTAAATTTTAGAATCTGAGTGCTTCTCACCCGGAGTTGTGAGAAAAGCATTGGAATTTTGGGTGTTGAAGAGCCTCTTTGCTGCTGTTGCCTTTGATTTTCAAATTACCCCGATTAACTCTCTGTTGTATAAAAGCCTTTAATGTGTGATTATAATTTAAATACCGTATCAGTCCCTCGATGGAAGGTGAGAAAACCTTCCCCTTTCCTCGACTGCACTCCAGTAATTCCCAAAGGTTTGAAAGCACTCCCATTCCTCCTTGGAGCTGTTCCATATTGATCGCTGAATCCGAAATGACCTGAACATCTTGATATCTCCTGTCTTGTAAATCTGTGACACCAAGCTGAGGACAGGGTGGGAGAAGCTGGCTCAGATATTGAAAAACCTGTACCTCAGAGCTGTAATCAACAGTGATTGCCTGTTAATTTTTGAGAGGAATCCCAAAGTACCACCTGGCGTTGGAGCTGACGCGTCCGGGCTTGTTCCTCTTTGTGGTTTCTCCCCTCTCAGGTTCCCCCTACGACTTCATCTCTCTGGAATGGCTGCAGAAGTGGCTGGATGAGTCCACTCCTCCCAAACCTATTGACAACACGGCCTGCCTGTGCTCCCATGGCAAACTCCATCCTGATAAAATATCCCTGATGAAGAGGATCTCGGAATACGTGGCCGACTTCTTCTACCGGCGTTACGGGGGAGGGCCCCGCCTCAATGGTACCGCTGCCCGGGGCATCTCCTGGGGGTGCTGGGCTGGGGGTCACTGCCTTGTTCTGCTCCCAGCCCCGTGTGGAGCCAGCCCTTACCATCAAACTGTATTCCAGAGCTTTAGTGCTGTGACATTTCCAGGGATTTTTTAAATATCGCTTAATTCTGTTAATATTCCCCAAACCCTCTTGGTGGGCCTGCAGGATCTGCTCTGTCCAGGAAGGGCTGTGCCTGGAGGGATGCTGAGAATTCCTTAGGAAATGCAGCACTTGGAAGGTTTGGAGGCAATTCTAGGAAGTAAAACCTGCACAAGGAACACCCCAAACTCTTGACAGTTATTTCTGTGCCTGCAGCACCCGCAGCTCTTGTGTGGGCAGAGCCTCGTGGAGGCCAAAAAATCCCTTCCTGTCTGTCTCCTCATCCAAGGAACCCAGACCTGTTGGGCTCCTGCTGGAGCATCTGCCACACGTTCAGCTTTTTGGGGTCAGCCCAGCCCCTCCAGGCTTTGGCCACCCCTTCCTCGAGCCCCAGACTTGGTTCCTTTGAGGAAGGAGCTCAATAACTCCCACTGAGACCAAATTAGCTCAGCTCCTACCAGGAGCTTGTAGGGAAGGAACTGCTGGTGACGCAGGAAGCCTTTGTGGGGAAAACCAGGGCAAGGTTTATTAGTCGAGTGGAAGATTTCCTGGAGGGATGTGGGCTGAGTGTGGCTGGGAGGGAGGGATAAAAGGATGGATGGGCATGCTGCTTCCCTTCCCCTCTTGCTCCCAGATGAAAATACATACCCAGCTGTAGCATTTCCACTCCTCTGGTCCAGTGTAGCCCTGCAGGAGGGTGGTTTTCCTGGGTTGAACTGGGGAGATCCGTGGTGCAGGTGTTTCCTTGGCATGTGCCTTTGCATCCCGTGGTTGGGCTGATGTGGCTCTGATGTGGCTCCCTGGAACTGCCAGCTGTGGATAGCGCGAGCTGGGATAGAGCTGGGGAGGGGATGAAACACATTTCACCTCCTCTGAGGCATTTTATGCTTATTTAAGCTTCAAATGTGGCCTGAACTGGCTGGGAACATCAGGATCTCCTCATTTACAGGTGGCATCTCCCACCCTGTGGCAGAATAGTTGGCACACACCTGTGTGAGGGGGTTCAAACCAGCACTGAGATACCTGGGCAGTAAATAGTGCAAGACATGGTGTTTCTTTTCCCCTCCTCCCCAGTCAAAGCACTTTGCAAGGACTGTGTGGTGGAAAGGTGTCGAATCCTGCGGCTCAAAAACCAGCTGAACGAGGACTACAAAGCCGTGACCAACCTGCTGAAGGTCACAGTCAAGGGGTATGTCAGTCCCCAGTGCTTTTCAGAAAGGCCTCAATAGCTTTGTGCTAAAGATCTTGCTGCTTGGGCTCGGAGGGGCAAGAGGGCTGTGGTTTCTGTGGTGCCAGTGTTGTGTCCCTGCAGGAACGACGGGTTTTGGGTTGGAAAAGCATCTTTGAGGAGCTGGCGCCAGCTGGCTCTGGAGCAGCTGAACGAGCAAGATGAAGATGCCGAGCACAGTAATGGAAAAATGAATGGCAATGCACAAAACAAAGGTATTTCCTCCTGATTTCTTCCTAATTGCTGCTGGGGAGACCCACCAGCTCTGTCTGATCCCCTCCGAGCAAAAGACACCTCAGGTGTTTCTGTAGCTGTTTTGTTTTCCTTGTATGAGGAGGGAGGAAAGGACATATTCAATCAAATAAAATTCTTCGTTTAAGGGGCTTTTTCTTTGCCAGGCTTGAAAACCGCAGGGTGATCTTCATACCTGGAGAGGGAGATGAGGTGATAAGTGGTTTTACAAAGCTGTGTGAAATTGCCGCCCCAGCCACGCGATCTTTTGATGCACTTTTCTCTGAATGAGAGAGCGCAGGGGAGGAAGAAACAGGAAAATTACCTTGGAAGGGACGCTGATGATGTTTATTGTGAGGGCTGAGGGATGAAACAGCACAGCTGATGCAGCAGCGCTGGGAAAACACAGCCTAGGAACAAAAATCATTAATTGGAGTCAATTCTGTAAGGCTTGATGGGGGGTTATTTGCCTTCTGCTCTTTAAATCTTTATAAATTGCATTTTATTGAGCTTTTGGGAACTGAGAGCAAGAAGCTGGTTGGAATGAAAGTGGAGATGATGGCTCATGGCATTGATCTTGGGCTTGGAGGCTGGAGAAGACCCAATAAAGTCTGTAAGGTGGAGCACTGAGGAAAGGGCACTTCTGAGCTGCCCCTCCTCGGGACTCACTTTGTTTTACAACAGGTTGCAACTCCCAGTAGTCCATCTGAATTCCTCAGAGTTGTTGGGCAGCTCTCCAGAGGCTCTTTCTGCCACCTCATTGTCTTTGTGATGCTCCACTCTGTGGCTTCTGTCTGTGGAGTTATGGATTTGAACTGTAATTTAGATGTGGGGCTTGTCAACCCCCTGCCAGTCTCCCCTTCGGTTTGTCAGGCAGCATCTGGTTTAGATCAGGAATTTTGCCAGGAATTCTGCTCCCTTTGCTCTTACCTAGGCTTGTGTTTAGGTTAAACTCGGGAGCAGCGAACCCCTGGGGTGTTCCAGCCCTAACAAATGCATCCTTTGTAATCTCACAAAGGCTTGGCTTGTGCTCCTCGAACTTCAAAGCCCTCCTACGTGGCCTGGAGGCTGTAATCCTGGCTGCCCGGAGGCCACGACATCAGAGAACAACAAATTTCCTTCCAAATTTTCCCTTGAGTTGAGGGTTTTGCTGGAATTTGAAAGGCGACCGCGCTCCTTTCCCCCAGAAGACTTTTCCTTGGGAGAGGAACTCTCTGCAATCCTCTTATCATTCTTTCTTTCATTCAGATGAATCAAATGAAGAGAAGAGGGAGGAGGAAGAGGAGTTAAATTTTAATGAAGACATCGTTTGCCCACATGGTGAGTCTCTCTGGGGGCTGGAGCTGAATGTGTCCCTTGTGTCCCGCTGCTCCACACATTGACCTTGCAGCCTTTGCTCCAACTGCAGCAACTCCTCCAGCCTCATTCTCTTTTTCCTGGTGTTCCTTGCACCCAGAAGTTCTATTTGCAGCCAGTTTGACATCACAGGCAGATTCTGTGAGGGCTCGGCCAAGCTGAGCTTCTCCTCCTCTCATCATGGGCAGCACCAAAGCCTTGAAGCCACTTGGAAGCTCTAAAAGCATTAGGAGACAAAGAGGTGCTGTAAATCACTCCGGGTGGGAGCTGAGAGGATCCATTTAATCCCCTGGTTTACATTAGCACAGGAGTACTCACCCAGCACCTGGGCTGGGACCTCTGGGTATTGATCTCCCAACCTGCTGAGCTTTGGGGTGTGTTTACGGAAGGTTTTGACCCCGTGTCCTTGTTTTCCAAGTGATGCCTCATTAGCTGTATCCTTGGCTACCCTGGTGTTTAAGTCTCACTCTCGTAGCTCCTATTCCCACATTTAACTCTGTTTCACTTAAGTTCCTCGTTGTAGGCATCAATTTCCCTACCAGGGATGCTCCTCTTAGCCCTAGTAAGACAGAAAAATGCCATTAATTAGCCACACTCCTCCTGTCATCAGGGCTAATCAAGAACCTGAAGCAAGGCTGGAGAAAGCTCCTTTTCCAGCAGGGTGTTAAGCACTTTGTCACGATTTGAGCTGTTACTCAGAGCCTTGAAAGCCGCGTTTCCAGTTGCCTCCAGGCTGCTGTTCAATAAAAGCGAGGAGTGTGGGGATAGAACATTTATGTAGCCAGGCACGATAAAAAAATAGGCCAGTAGGCCTTTGGAAAATATTCTGGTGTTAAATTGCTGCTTGATCTGTGACTCTGGGTCAGGACAGAATAAATAATACTAAATAAAGGGGCTGCTGGCAGGGCAGGGTTTGTTGTCTTGAGCTAACCTTTGATTATTCATGGAAAACAACCTTTCCACCTGGAAAAATTCCCCCTGGAGTGGATCAGCAAATCTGTAGTCTTGTTCCTACAGCCTTAATTTTATGGTGGAGGAGGTTCCCTCCTCCGTGGGAGGCTCTGGAAAAGCCAAGGCTGGATCAGTGAGGGCTGGCTGGCCTCCAGGAATGCCACCCGGGCGTTCCCTGCTCCACTCCCTTTGCATCCTTGCTGCAATTCCTTATTCTCCAGTAGCTGCCTGATCCCAGTGAATAATTTTTTCCAGATCCCCAGTTAAGCCTTCTTTGATGTCCATGCCCGAAACATGTCCCTGGATGGTGGGAGTGGGAAACACGGTCAGCAGTGGTTGGGATCATCTTCCAGATGGCAAAACACTTGTTCCTGCACACCCAGAGCTGCTTTTTCCACCTCTTTCCCTCACCATATTAATCTGTTTTCATTAATCATGTGGTGTCAAGGCACTTATTTGTACAAGCTCCTCTTCTTCCTCATCCTTGGCTCTGGACAACATCCTGGTCCGGCCTCCGGAGCCACTTGGCTGTGTTGGAGGAGGCCCAAGTGGCCAAGTCCTGCACAGAGGCCTGACCTTTTTTATTAGAGGAAAAGCAGGAGGGGAGTGTTGCTATTTTTCTTCTCCAGGGCTGGCCAAATTCCAGGCTGGGCTGGAGCAAGTCTGTGAGCCCGAGGAGCTGCTTGTCATGTTAAAGAGCTCCCAGAGGGTGGGGAGGAAGGAGTTTCTTTCCCTCTCCTCCCTCTGCAGCTCTCCAGGCTGTAGAAAAGCAGATAATAAGGTATTGTGCCCTTTGGACACAGCAGTGGCTGTTTTCCTTCCCTCTTGCTGGTGCAATCCCTGCCAAGGCAGGAATATTCCCAAATCCGGTTTGCATCCCGGTGTGTCAGCGGCTGCTCCTCGTATTTCTTTGTCTGCACACAGCCCAGTCACTTCCAGCTGCTGTCTCAGAGGGACATGTGCTTGTGTTTTCCCCTTGGATATCATCACCCCTGCAAGGGACATCTGGTCAGATCCTGGAGCCTTCTCCAGTTTTCCCAAGTCCTGTTTATCCGGAGCGCACGTTGTTGTGTGTGCACGTGGGGTCCGAGTGGCTGAGCGTGTGTCCTGCTTCCATCCCTGAAGGGACAGGCATAAATGACTCCTGCTAAACCCTTCCTGGGTTTTTTGAGCTGCTGGAGTATTGGGATAAATGATCCTGATACCAGGAGAAATAATCCTGATGGATAAATAAGTTGTCTGAGGGGCAGCTGGTGAATCTTGCCTGGTGCCTTCAACCCTCGGCGATTCCCCAGAGCAGATTTAGGGTGAAAATCTGCCCTTGCCACACTTTGAGGTGCTTGGACAGGGCATAGGAAGCCATCTGAGATTCCACAGTGGGGAACTGGGGTTTTCAAGGATGTGGAAAGCATCTGGCTCCTGTCCCATGGGACACAAGGTCAGTCTGGGCCTTGGTAGATAGAGGCAGCAGGAGGACGTAGCTGTGGATAGCCAGGAGCAGGAACCAATAGCCCTGTGCCCTCTTTGACTTTTCCCAACCTTCCCCCATGTGTTTGATCAGCTTGGAAACCCACAGGCCATTTTTATGAATTAAAATTATTTTTCCCTGTCCCAGGGAAGTGAGGAAGGAGGTGAAGGTGACTTTGTAGGCTGGGCTGGTTTTTGCTGACATGGTGTTGGCTGCCAAATGCGTGAATCTCTTTCCCCACCTTTATTCCCTGTAATCTCTTCAATCAAGGGCTGCCAAACATCCCTGGGCTGTTGGGATGAAAGCCCTTGCCTTGGTTCTGTCCCTGCAGGAGACCTGTGCATCTCTGAGAACGAGCGGAGGGTGGTTTCCAAGGAAGCCTGGGAGAAACTTAAGCAATATTTTCCAAAAGCCCCAGAATTCCCCAGCAACAAAGAGTGCTGTTCCCAGTGCAAGGTATTTCCCAGCTGTTGCCCCTCCGCTCACTGGGAGCTCTGGTTGTGTTTGTGGTTTCCCTTTTTGCCACCAGGCCGTGCTGGGATGTCACTCCCTGTTTCCTGCAGATCCTGGAGCGTGAAGGGGAGGAGAACGAAGCTCTGCATAAGATGATGGCCAGTGAGCAGAAGACTTCTCTCCAGAATCTGTTCCATGATAAATGCAGGCCTTGCCTGGGCAGTTGGCCTCAGGTAGGGAGACCAGGGAACGCTGGAGGCTTGGGGGAGGTTTCATTGGCTTTTATCCCTCTCCTTCCTAGAGAAACTGTGGCTATCCCATCCCTGGAAGTGTTCTGGGGCAGTTGGATGAGGTTTGGAGCAACCTTGTCTAGTGGAAGGGGGGGGGATCCTGAAGAACGAGCTCTCTGTCCAGCCCAGCCCATTCCATGAGCTCCCACTCGGTATGTGCCATGCTGAGGTGTGATTTCCCTGGGTGAGCTGGGCTGGCACAAAGCCCTGAAGAGCCCCAGGAATGGCTCCTGTGCCAAGGGGGCTGTGGCTGGCCAGGAGTCAGTGAGAGAACAGGGCCACTGTTGCTGCTGGGGCTGGATCTGTCCCTGGCAGGAACGGGAACGGCGCGGCCGTGCCGGGGGAAGCGGCTTTTCCACCGCTCTCCATCTGCCTTCCCAGGCTGGAGGGTGCTGGAGCACACCTGAATCCTGCCCCACCACCAGCTTTGGCTGTTCCAGATGTGCTCCACCATCCTCCTGCATCCCAGGATCTCAGGAGGAGCTTCCCAAGGGGATGACACCCTCCAAAGAGCAGCAGTGGCCATGCAGGCCCTCTCCTGGTGGCTTCTCCAGGACTTTCGGGGGATTTGAGGTGGCCCAAAAGGAATGGCCCAAGTTCTTGGCTCCAGTCCTTGGCTCCTGGGAGTCTCGTGGTGCTGATTAATGGTTGACTCTCAGTCCTGCCAAGGTGCTTTGGCAGGTCTCTGCCTCGGTCCCTCCCTGCTCCAACTGCGAATAAATATTGAGGCAGTGTGGATCCATGGCTTGGACCCAGGGCTCCCAAAAGGGTTTTAAAGGAGTTTCCCTTTGTTCTGAGCTGGAGAGTTACAGGTCATGCCAGTGGTGTTTAAGGGATGTATCTGGTTGGATTTACCTTTGGAGCTGGAATAGGTGATGGAAAACTGGAGCCCAAAGTGGGTCAGAAACAGAAGGGTCTGTCCACTAGCAAGGCTAGATCCTCCTTCCCATTTGGATTCTCCTTTGCCTTGGAATTTCCCAAGGGAACCTGATAAAAGAGAGCTGAGGATCTTTCCCTCAAGAGTTTTTGAGTTTTCCAGGTCCAAAACAGTTGAGGTTTGGGAAGGAAAACAAGCCGAGTGGTTTGATCTAGAGGTGAAAGGAAGGTTAAAAAATACATGTATGTTCCTCAGGTGTACTGAGTTTTCCTGCAGAAAGATGGAACAAGCCTTAAATCCATGTTGGGGAAGGTGGTGAGGATACAGATGATCATGGAAGTGATTTTGTCACCCTGCTCTTGGGGTCTGGGTGGTTTCTTGTCCAGGAGCAACCAATTTAATGGTAAATGAAGGCAAAAAGACAGGATTTATCCCAAAAGCGCTGCCCTGCTGGGTGCACAGCTGGGGTTTTGTATCCCTGATGCTGCCAAAGGGAAAAACCTGTGGATTTTGATGTTGGAAGCAAATGAGGGGGTTGGGGTGGCCTTACCCCACACCTGTAGGGCTCCAGGGTCTCGCCTGCTTCTCACCCTGAGTACTCAGAGAGAACTGAACTTTGCTGCTCCCGGGAAATGCCCCTTTCCCGCTGGGATTTAAAGGTAATTGGATTGAAAGCTCGTCTAACTTTGTAATAAACATCAGATTAGTAAAGTCAGTGCTTAGTACTTGATCCCAAATTATTTTCCTTGGCTTTCCCAGCGTGCTTGGATGGAGTTGTCATGGTAAAACCTCGCTGAGTCTCAGAGGGAGCAAGTGCTGCTGAAAAACCTTTCACTGGCTCATTAAAAAGATCCCTTTTCCTTCTCTTTTCCCCTCAGGAGACAGATGAGCTGTATATTGTTTCACAGTTCTTTGTAGAAGAATGGAGGAAATTTGTCAGGTAACTTGGCTGGAGGGTTGTGGTGCTTTTCATCCCATATTTTGGGGGCTGGAGGTAATATGTTCCTTCTGAATCCCGGCACGGTGGGTCCGTGGAGACAGGGAAGCTGATTTTTGCAGGACTCCTGCTGGTTGTAAGACACTGAATTTCCTTGTTTTCTGTGTGTTAACCAGATGGTAGGATTAGCTGGTAACCTGATTAGTTTTTTCATCTGTCTGGAGTTGTATCCCAAAGGTCACCTCTCAGCCCTGTCTCCCTGGGCTGGAGATGGAAATCTGCCCTGGACAGAGTCATTTTGCAATGCAGAGGAATGCAGCTCTGATTTCCCCAGCACTTGTGGTTAATATTCCATGTTGAAATGCCTTCTGTAAATAAGTCACCTATGGTTTCTTCTTGGCTGTTTGCAGAACTGGGGAGTTTTTGGGGGGATAACATGACCCAGCTTCCCAAACCTCTTCCCTGTTGCAGGAGGCCGACGCGCTGCAGCCCCGTGTCCTCCATAGCCAACAGTGTCCTGCTCTGCCCCCACGGGGGGCTCATGTTCACCTTCGCTTCCATGACCAAAGAAGACTCCAAACAGTGAGTTTCTTCCCCTCACACGTTTCCCTTTCACCAGGAGCTTCGGGAGAACACTCTCAAAGGAACTTTCTTGCTGCTGAGCTGCAGCAAGACAAGGAGCAAATCCTTTCCCTCCAACTAAATCAACACCTCAGCTTTCTGAGCCTTCCTGCAAGGCAAGACCTAAATTATCCAAGGATGCTGGGTCAGGAAAAAAGGGTTTCCTTCAGCTTGGTTGGTTCCTGACAATGAGCACCCTGGATGTGACCAGGGCATGGGCACGTCCTGCTTCCTCACACTTTGCTCTCCACGCGCTTCCCCCCGGGGCACTCGCTGTGGGGCTGCACTTCATGCTCTGTGGCGTTGCTTCTGCAGTGATGCAGCACTAAAAGTAGGAAATGTTCCACTCCTTCCCTCCTCCTCCCTTCGTCCCTCCCTCCGGCACAGCGGGAGCACAGCAGCATCACTAATCCCAGGCTCCCATGAGCCGGGTGTGCAGGCCCTCCCAGGCGGCTTCTTTTGGGGTGGATTTCTTTTGTTGAGAGACTGAAAAGCCTCAACAGGGAGGGTGGTTTTGAGAGCTCAGGGCTTGGCTTTTCCATGTCATAATGCACCTGCCTGTTCCTTTGCACAGTATAGCTCTGATATGGCCCAGCGAGTGGGAGAGGATCCAAAAGCTTTTTGTGGTGGATCACGTCATCAAGATCACCCGGACGCAGGGCCCGGGGCCCGAGGGCACACACTACACCTCGGAGCCCCGTGAGTGACTCTTGCTCCCCGAGCTCTGGGATGGCCCTTCTGGGATAGCACCTGACATCTCAGGGGATTGGTGGTACATGTGGAGCTCGGCAGGTTCCTCTCCTGGAGCTGTGTCCAGCTTGGGGGTTCCCAGCTCAGGAGGGATGTGGAGCGAGGGCAGGGATGGCCATGGGGATGCTCTGAAGGCTGGAGATGCTCTGGAGACAGACTGGGAGAGCTGCAGGGGTTCACCTGGAGAGGAGAAGGATCCAGGGAGACATGAGAGCCCCTTCCAGTGCCGAAAGGGGCTCCAGGAGAGCTGGAGAGGGACTTTGGATAAGGGATGGAGGGACAGGACACAGTGGCTTCCCACTGCCAGAGGGCAGGGATGGGTGGGATACTGGGAAGGAATTCTTGGCTGGGAGGGTGGGCAGGCCCTGGCACAGGTTGGGCAGAGAAGCTGTGGCTGCCCCATCCCTGGAAGTGTCCAAGGCCAGATTGGACGGGGCTTGGAGCAACCTGGGCTGGTGGGAGGTGTCCCTGCCCATGGAAGGAGATGATCTTTAAGGTCCTTTCTAACCCACACTACTGTTCAATTGGATGTGATCTACCTTGGGTTGGCAGTGAGAGGCACTGGGATGGGTTCTCCGAGGAGCTGGAGCAATGCAATGTGCTTTTCCCCTTGGTGTGCCCCCAGAGCTGTGCCCAGAGTGCCGGGAAGGGCTCCTGTGCCAGCAGCAGCGGGACCTGCGCGAGTACACCCAGGCCACAGTGTACGTGCACAAGGTGGTGGACAACAAAAAGGTAGGGACAGCTGCCCCTGCTCAGCCTGGCTTCCCGAGCCCAGCAGTGCCTGAGGGGGTCTCACAGCCCCCCCAGGGTTGGGAGCTCCTGCTGGGGTCCATGGTTGTCCCTGGTGGTGGGGAGGGCTGAAGTGCCCCGGCTCTTCAGCTTCGGCAGAACCAGCGAGTGGGAACGTCCTGGCTCTGAAAATTTGGGCTCCTCAAGGCTTCCTTCTGCCAAACCAGAATGCTTTGTGTTTTCAGGGATGCTCCCAGTTGTTTTTCTGTCTCTGCTGTTTTCCCAGGCTCTACCTGCTCTCCTCCCCCTCTAATATTTGTCATTTCCTTTCTTCTTGCTCAAGTGACATTTATTCCTGGATAAGCTATTCCCCTCTGTGCTGGTGAGACACTGAATTTTGAGCTGGTTTTCAGGATCCCCTGAAGCTGTAAATTATGTTTTTACTCATCTGAAGTGTCAGGATCAGCTCTAGAATTGGTTTTCCAGGTACTCAGTCTGGCTCTGGTGGAACTTAGAGCTCTTAAGGAGGGAGCCAAGGCTGGTGGGCACTGGGACGAAGACATTCCCTGCACTTTTGCAGGGTGGAGGTGGCTTTTTTTTTGGCCTTTTGTGGGTTTCCACCTCCCTGCCAGTCCAAAGGAGGCGCTGGAGGCTGGAGAACCACGGGGAGCCGGGGCCTGGATGGGCTCCTGCCTGGCTGAGGAGCCGTGGAGGGGCAGCACGTCCAGAGCCGTCAGCCCGAGTCGCGGGGCTGGACTCGCCTCGGCTGCACCGCGGGACAGGGCTGGGGCTTGTGCTTTTCTGGCACTGGCCAGGACTGGGCTCACACGTGGGGCTGGCAAAAAAACAGGGAGCTATTCTTTCTGGAGCAGCTGGAGCTGAAGAGAGGGAACCAGAGTGCCCACAAGAGCCCTCAGTAGCAGGGCAGGGATGGGAAGCGGTAGGAATGCCAAGGATGGGAAGCAGCAGCAGTGCCAGCCAGGGTTGCTGGGAGCCACTGTGTCCTTCCTGCTGGGCTCTGCAAAATCAGGGAGTGTTTCCCAGCCCCTCACCCCTTCTCCTCCCCCGACACCTCCTTGGGGTGGGTGGTGCTACGAGAGGGAAGCCCCATCCAGATAAAATCGTTGCAGGGTGGCACTGCTGGCATTCAGAGGGCTCCAGGGGATGTTTGGAAGCTGGAATTGCATCATTAATTGTAAATGTATTGTTGGGAAAGTGAACTCTCAGTCATCCAGGCCTCCTGCAAACCCCAGCTCCAGCCACAGCATGGATGGGAATTCACATCCAGACAAATCCATGTCTCCTGGAGTGACTTCCAGAGACTTGATCATCCCTTTTATTTATGTATTTGTGTACATTATTTAGATTTCATTTACTTACACCCTCTAGCCCCATAAAGAATGGTTCTGAGTGCCCCTGCAGGGGTGGATAAGTGTCTTAATTTACAGATACTATTCCTTTTTCCATGGTGAGGCTTTTGTAATACACTTGGATCAACCAGCTAATGGGAAAGGAATCAGTCCAGGCCCTGGGAGACCTTCTGTGTGCCTGGAGAGGAGAGCAGGAAGCACCTGCACCTCCACAGAGGGGGATTGCAGAGCTGAAGCCCCCCGAGATCCCACACAGCTGGGGAGGGTGGAGGAGCCTTTGCAGAGCTCCTGGAGCAGCTCCTGGGGTTGGTCCCGGGCGCTGTGGGCAGAGGTGGCACCCAGAGGTGCCCGGGAGCTGATTCCAGGGTGTGACAATGCAGGTGGTGCCACTGGTCATGGAGAATGGTTTTTGTGACTTCAGGTGATGAAGGACGCGGCTCCAGAGCTGAACGTGAGCAGCTCGGAGGCTGAAGAGGAAAGGGAGGAAAACAAGCCAGAGGGGGAGCAAGATCCCGATTTTAACCAGGTAGAGATGAAAAATCCCAGCAGGTCCCATGAATTTTGCATCATCCTCTTGAGTCAGCATGATGGGATCACCTCCCTCCTCCTCCTCTGTGTCCAACTGGTGCGGTGGGAAAAGTGTCACAAATTGTCATTGGAATGGTCAAACCACACCAGTGTTGGTTTTTGGAGAGATTAAACATGGGTAGGGAATCATCTGCATGTAGAAATCTGCCATTAGGATCAGGGACTTTGGTCTTCTCCACACTTGCACACTTCAGTTGGCTTTCCAAGGGGTTTTCTGTCGCTTCCCACCTTCCCTCGCATGAGCAACCTGCCCCAAACGCCCTCTTGGATATGAGGAAGTCGGGTTTATTCCCAAATAACTTGATCTCCTTGGGTTTTGCCTCCTCTCCAGGCCAATGGGGGTGCAAAACGCCAGAAGCTCTCCCAGCAGAGCTACATCACCTACCAAAAACAGGGAATCCGCAGGAGCACCCGGCACCGCAAGGTCCGAGGGGAGAAGGCGCTGCTGGTGTCGGCCAACCAGACCCTGAAGGAGCTGAAGATACAGGTAAGGGGGCAGTGCCTGCCAGGAAGAAGCAGGAAAACAGAAAATCAGGAGAGTGGGATGGAGGGGAGGCGTCTGAAAAGCCCCCATGTGGTCAGGTTGGAATGGGAATTGGGGTGGGAATTGGGGTGGGAATTGAAGTGGGAATTGAAGTGGGGTTGTGTTGGGCTGGGAATTGGGGTAGCAATTGAGTTGGGAAATGAAGTGGGGTTGTGTTGGGGTGAGAATTGAGGTGGGAACTGGAGTGGATTGTGTTGGGGTGAGAATTGGGGTGGGTTGTGTTGGGGTAGGGTTGGGGCCGCTGTGGTGCCCACCCATGCCCCCAGGCTGACGTGTCCCTGGCACAGATCATGCACGCCTTCTCCGTGGCCCCCTTCGACCAGAACCTGTCCATGGATGGGAAGCTCCTGAGCGACGACACGGCCACGCTGGGCAGCCTGGGCGTCATCCCCGAGTCCGTCATCCTGCTCAAGGTCCGGGGGCTCCATCACAACACTCCTCTGCCATTTGTGCAGCCACAGAGAAACCTGGTGTGGTGCCTGGGGGCAGAAAATGGGGCAGAACTCAAGGAGTTTCTTCTGGAGGAGGAAAATCCTTCCTGGTTTTATTTTGGGGGAGGAAAATCCTTAATTTTATTTGGTTTGTTTTGGAGGAGAAAATTCTTTGTTTTCTTCTTTAATTTGGAGGAGAAAAATATTTTTATGTTTGTTTGTTTTGGAGGAGGAAAATCCTTATTGGTTTTATTTCAGAAGAGGAATATCTCTTTTTGGTTTTGGAGGAGGAAAATCCTTATTTTTGATTTCCCAGGGCCTTTGTTGGCTGATTTTGCTGCCCAGCTCTGTAGCTCCCGAACTCCAGCTAAATTAGGGGGTGAATCCTTCCCTCTTGTTCTCAGTGTTGGGGCAGGAGCCCCATTCCCTGCTCCCCTGCCAAACAGGCCCACGAGCTCCTTCATTCCCTCCTGCCAACGTTGCCGTGTCTTTTCCAGGCTGATGAGCCCATTGCGGATTACGCAGCGATGGACGACGTTATGCAAGGTCAGAGGGGAGGGGGGAAGTTGGGGGTTGGAGGAGCATTTGGTGGTCAAGGATTTGGGTTGGAAAGGTAGAAAATGGGGATTGTGACACTTCCTTGTCATCTGTGGGATATTCATCAGTTGGCACGACTTCTAACGCCTTCCTTTCCCTTCCCATCCCAGTTTGTATGCCTGAAGAGGGATTTAAAGGTAAGTTTGGATGATCCCTCCCCCTTCAATCCCCCCACCCAAATTCCACCCCCATCCCACTCCCTCCTCATCTCCTGGTGGTGTTTTGTTTCCCCCAGGGACTGGTTTGCTTGGCCACTGATGGTTTTTCAAGAGGAGCGACCCGAAGGGAAGAGGATTTGTGACATGGTAGGGCATTAAAAGCATCCAATAAAAAGGTGGATACAGGACTTTTTGACTCTTCCAGAAGGCAGAAAACCCCAGCACGAGGCGTCTGCTCCCCAAAACAGAACAAAACAAATGCCTTATGTCAAAGCAGATTGCACTGAAGGACATCCTGCCTCAGGAGAACGTGCCCGGGTTTGTTTCATGAGGAGCAGGAAGGTTGGGAAGCTGAGCAGCAGTCGGGCTGTTTGGGGCACAGGGGTCGTGATCCAGTAGATCCAAACCATCCTGCTCCATCCTCCTCTTAAGGATTATCCCATCTTTGATCCACTGGCAGCCCAGCATGGAAGTGCAGGAATTGGGACTTTGGGGGAATGTCTTGCAGATGGGGAACCTTCACTGATTTCAGCCCAAATGGAAGTTGGGTTCTGCCTCTCAAACCCTCCCTGGGGCCTGAACCGCCTCCTCTCTGTGTCCCTCCACCCCTTCCATGCCTTGGATGATCCAACAACTGCCTGGGCTCTGGGAACTGGTGTTTTTTTAGAAATTTGGGATATTTTATTGACCCTGGAGAATGTTTTCCTCCAGGAGTGCTTGGGAGAACCGGAGCCAGTGAGGGGGTTCGGGTGGGAGGTATGTTCCCATGGGAAGAGGGTTTTTTCCCCCCACTTTATCTTCATTTTCCAGCAATGCAGTAATTATTAATTTTACATCTCCCAGCAAAGATTTCTGCCCTTTAATGCTGAGCAGGAAATATCCCACTTTGAGGCTGATCCACTCCGGGCACTGCTGAGGGATCTCTGTCATAAAATTCCTGATTTCCTCTTCCTTTCCAGCCTTTTCCCTTTTTCCCATGGGAAAATGCGATGTGGAGATCACATCAGTTTTATTTTGTCGAGGTTTGCAGGAATTTGGGGGGCAAGAAGAGGGTGGGGGGCACAAGTCTCACCCCCAAAGCCCCACTAGTTTTGATTTCTGATGTTTTATTTCCAAGGTTTTCTCCGAAGGATCCCAGCTGCTCCTTGCCAACCCCCCTCCTCCCTGTCCATGCTGGCCTGGGGGGTGAAGCAGCAGCATTTGGGGGGCTCTAAAGCTCCTAAAAAGTGGGGGTTTGAGGGGCAGATTCTTTCCCAAGGTACAGACATGAGGAATTCCATGTGCCGAAGCCGCAGGAGGTTTTTCTTCCCAGCCTGAAGCACTCGTGTACATATTCCTTGGAAATTCCATCTTTTCAAGTTGCTGTTCATTTTTTTTTAAATGTTATATATATAAAACAAAACAAAAAAAAATCTCTTCCTTGAGCTTATCCTGTTGTGGGAAGGGACCCCGGGGGGCCAAGGGGGTTCCGGGGCCGCTGCGGTTCTGGGAGCGCCAGATCCTGTGGAGGATGTGGATTCCAGGTGTGATCCAAAGGCCCCGATCCTGTTTTGTCTGTTATTTGCAAATATTATCGGATTAAAGTTGTCATTGGAGCCGTGGCAGCCTCGTTGCAGTGCAGACACGTGGGGGGGGTGGAGCCGAGGGGGGTGTTATCCCACAAATCCTTGGCGAGGATCGGGGTGGGGGCAGTGAGATCCTTCGGGAGGGGGAATCCCCCCACCCTGGCACAGGGAAGGGGTTGGATGGAGCTTGGGAGCTGGGCCTGTCACATCCCACCCTGGCATAGCCCCCCTGAATTCCATCCCCTCCCAGAGCTGGTGCCAGTCCCACCCCGAGCTGGTGGACCCTGGAGGGGGAGACAGGTGTTGAGGGGTCAGTCATGTGCTGAGGTGGGGAGGAGAGGGGAGGTGGGGTGTTGGGGGTGCCAGGGGGGATTGTTTGGCATCCTGAGTGCCAGGGATAAGGTATTAGGGATGGGATGGTGGGGCTTAAGAATGGGGAGTTATGGGTGATTGGGGTCCCCTGAGTACCACGCAGAACGTTATGGACTTGGGGGTGTTTCCTGGGTACCACGGATGGATGGGGGGCACTCTCGATATCAGAGATGGAGAGTTATGGAT
>VXAU01000841.1:3894-20822 GCA_013399695.1 Formicarius rufipectus | reverse complement strand
CTGGAGGAGAAAAGACAACAGAGAAAGAACCGTGCCCTGACAGTACCACCTACAGAGACTTTCTGCTGTGCCTTTTGCAACCGGACTTGCCTCTCTCGCATTTACCTTATCAGCCATCAGTGCGCTTGCAGCGAGCGTGGGTAAAACCCTCCCAAATCTTCATTCAAGATGTCTAGCCATGATGATGACATCATCAAAATACAGAGCCAGGAAAATACTCAATTACAAACCCCTCTCTGTAGGTCCCTTCAATAGTAAACCTCTATTTTATTTGAAGTTAAGCTACCATGGTCTCAATTGCACACATACCCACCTCCCCAAACCATAAATACAACAGACATGACTAACCCAGAGGCATTTCTAAGGCATATTTATGACAACCTGGAAGGCAGAACTGGTGTTAAAGGTGCCTCTTCCTCAAACACAGGCCTGTGCCTACACAGCTGCTCTTGATTTCATACATCCAGTACCTCAGATATTCATTCCCAGTTAATTTCTCCTTCACCAAGCTCAAGATATGAATATTTACAAGGCAGCACAGTGGGGCACAACCAGCTTCTGATCTTAAAGACATGCAATGATTCCCATCAGTGCAGAAGCCTGACTTCATAGACCAGGTGTGAGGGATTTCCATCTACCATCTCCTTCCAGGAAAAGAAAAGGTCATAATGGATTCAAAGCAGTAACAGAAGACAAAAAGTTTTACTGGCAAATATACATTGGTTAAATAAATTTTATGAGGATCTTCAGCAAAGGGTATGGTGTGGGTATGATGCTCTTAGAAAGCTTTGGGAGGGATATTAATGAAAGCACACATGTAAAATGAGTTATTACAGTGATCAGACATTGCAGTCGTTTACTCTCAACAGTACTTTTATGAGACGTAATCAATAATTAAATATAAAATCAAGGATGAGTGTCACAAAATCAGGAAATAATAAGGCTTGAAGCCCGGTCAGCCCCCAGATTGCCCTTCTAGTCACTGTACCTTTCATTTTACCTTTCGTTTTACATGCTGCTATTCTTACACATAATAAAGCAGTACAAAAAGTCAATTGCAGATTCCTTGCTGAAAACTCAAACCTACTTCAACTTAGTAAAAAATAAGGGGGAAAAAAAGAGAAAACATTTGCTTGTTAAAAAGCAGGAATTTTAAGAGATATTCAGAGACATTTTTGACTGACAGAACCAAGGAAACAGGGAAAATGCAAACAAATTTTCAGACTATCAAAGTGTAGCAGACAATGTTTTTGCTACCTGTTGTTTACCTGAATGTGATGTGCTGCATTATTCCTCACTTAGAATTACTGGCAACCAAAATAGATGCCACAGGCAACAAGAAAAAAAATGATCAAACCCTTTTCCTACCTAGGGAGGGAAAATGTGCAGGTAAAAAGGCTGAATGTAACAAGTCAACCATGTCCACATCCACATGTACTATACAGGAAGAACATTCAAAAATACTGACATGAGACAGTCATCCTATAGTTTTCCTTTTCTCTTTCAGTTATATATATAGATAAACAGCACATAGGAGAACACCACTAGAACCTTCACCCTGGCCAACAGGAAGATTCTCACAAATATAAAAATGTATGCTTTCCAACTGTTAGACAGCTCCAAAACATAATCCAGGTGGAATAAAACAACAACAAAAAAAATAAACCCTTAGGGATTTACACAATTCTCAAACATCCAACTTTGCAGTCCTGAACATCTCCCTACTACAGCAGAACGTGGTACCACCAAAATGCATGGAGCAGAAATCCTTGAGTGGTGATACCACTGGGACACTCCAGGAAATTTAACTGCACTAAAATATTTAACTTGGATTTACATTCAGTATTTTGAAGGAAGGGAATGTGACAATCCCTTCATGCTTTATCCTTGCTGGCTGCCCACCCAGGGAGCACTTTTGTTATTACTTCAAGAGGAAAGGAAAGGTGCTGGTAAGAGCCAGAAGGGCAAGGCAGTGATCTCCATCATGAGATGCCCTGTTCTTTGGATGAAGTGTGTAAAACATTTTGTTAGAAGCCTCCATGATGAAAATATTAACAACTAAGTCTTCTTAAAAATACAGAGCATTTCTGCCTCTTCTTTGAAGTTCAAAGCTTGGGGTAAAGTGTTTTGCTAGAATTGACTACGGATTTGCTCTAATAAACATATATGACAATGCCCTACATAACACAGGGCCAACCACAGACTCCAGACAAAGGTGACTGCTTTTAAGTTTCAAGTGGTTTATGCATCACTTTTTGTATAAAAAGAAGAGACACTTCTGGAACCTTCACTGCAGAGTCTTTGCCAGTGTCCAGCCTTTGGGCAAAGGAAATCCTGCCACACTGCAGTCACAATCTTGAGGCTCAGGATGTAAAACCAATCACGATTCAGAGTCTGAGCCAGAACTGCTCTCCCGGCTGATTTCGATTTGTAGAGATGGCAAATTATCCAACCGACTCTTTTTTTGCCGAGACTGTTCTTTTTCCTTAATGAGAGCGCCCCAAACCCGCTGGAGTTCTGAATCCTCTTCCTCTGGAGAAGCCACAGAGTTTTCAGCTTTATCTGAAGTCTTTTCTTGTGTCTTCGGAGCAGACCCTAATCGGGTCCATAAATTACCTGATCAGATAAAAAATAAATATGTTTGTTGAAAACTAGACAAGACTAAGGAATTCTGGATAAAGTCAAGGAATCAAGTTTTAAGTTCATCTCTTCAAACCCCTTGTACTCCACTCCTCCCACCTTAATGTTTGGCATGGAGCTGATTATGCTTTGAAGCAGAAGTTGAAATTACAGAAGGCTCAGGGCAGTAATGTTCAGTGTTGCCCATTTGCAGAGAATTCTACACACAGCACTGAAGTGCCACTGCATTCATTACTCTTATTTTAGTGTCCTGTTTTGACCACAGTTTTAAAGTAGTCCTCAACTTTTCAGCACACTTACATAAAAATACTGCTCATAAAATTTCCCAGCTCCTTCCTACACCTATTTAGATTTCAAAGCTCTGAACAAACACCTGCTAATTTATCTTCAATTTCACTCAGCCGAACCTCCTTTATGACTTTGTGCTGAAATTTTTCTTACTCCAGAATTAAAGGAATTATATTACTACATTTTTTCCACAGAACTAACCTGATTTCTTCTCTCTGCTGTCAGAGTAGAGACCTTTCACGTCTTGTTTGGGGATTCCTAACCGGCTGTGGACATCTGAGACTGGTTCCCGACGAGGAGCAGAGGTACTACTTGGAGGTTTAATTTCTGGAGAATGTGGCCTTTTTCCCAGTCTTTGCCGCACATCTAGGGATGATTTCAGTGATTAAAGTGACAAAAAAAATTATGTTGCATTTATTCCAGCTCTGCCAGCTAATTTTACGCTTGTTCACAATTTGTACAACTTGAAACTAGACAGTCTGTGGTTTTATCTTTTCTGCAGTCTTTTCATTTAAGTATTTCATAATCAGATTTCAGTCCTGGCAATATCTGCAATACAATTCCTCCAGATTTTGTTTCATTTTTGGCAATATATTTGACACAACATTTTCAGGTTGTGCTCTGTCCAGAAGATTAGAAAACTAAGTTATTCCATGGCTTGGTGCATTTTTGCTTTAGCAGCACAGCATAAGATTCCATGAAAAGAGGTATGCATTCAGTGATTCTTTTCAGATTTCTTTAGAATTCTAATACTGCTTGATATTTCGCAACATAAAATGAAAACCAGAATGTAAGAATTCTAAATATATTGATACTTGGCCTTTGATCTAAATCTTGCATTCTGAAGTTTGTCTGGTTTGGCCAGATGTACCTTGTCTTACAAGGGGTTCACACAAAAATATGAAGGCAAAGAGAATTACAGGACTTCTGTGCCAACTTGTAGGAGGTCCAAAATAGGCAGGAGAGGTAAAACACACTAACATAACTGTAACATTACACTGATGTAAAAACATATTTTTCCCTTATCAATCAGATAATCCTCTGAATATTATCTAAGTTAGAGGAGCTGAAATTATACACACTCGAGTCAAAAAAACCAACAGTCAATTAAGCTCAGAAATAAACCCTGCCAACTGAAAAGCATCCATATTCATGTAATGCATGTTCTCTCACAGCAGTGTAGTTAAGTGTTGCACACTTGATTTTGTGCAGGACCTTCTTTATGTGCTGCGTTTGAGAGAGTTGTTCACAATCTCTGCCTCAAGGACTGCGCAAATCAAAAAGGACAAGGTGGGGGGAAATAGCCAAAGAAAATGGATAAACATCACTAAATAAGCTTTCACTAAAATGTACTTCATTTTTCCTCAAAGCAATCCCCAACTCAATCTCTTAGTGTGGAAAAGCTATATGAATGCAGAGCTTATTATTTCCAGTGGAGCACAGATGTGAAATGAATACATAAAGAAGTATAAAATTACCTGATTTTACAGTGCTGTTTGGCTGACGTGGCCCAGTGCTATTCTGACGTTTCTCTTCTAACAGTAGTCTCACATCTGCAACTTTCTCTAACGATCCTTTGCTGCCAATCCTATTTTTGATGTTACTGCTGGCTATGCTATCTGCCCGCATGGAATTCCTAAAAAAAAAAAAAATAATAGATTTAATGTCCCTTAATTGAAATGAAATCTAATACAGTTCTTAAGTCTCCTGGTATGTACATCACAGGAAATAATAATACCAGGATTTTTCTACTGAAAAACAGAGGTAAAAACATTGCTTAGAAGAATACGTGTTCCAGTTAGAATCCTGAATTTAACAATAATCCCATTAATACCTTAGTACTCATTTCAAGGGAGGTATTGTCTCCTTAAGGCTGTGCCTCTGGGTCAAAATTCAGAACAGATAAGCAGCCTCAAAACTGTTCAAGGCCTTGACATTATAATGAAGTATAACCATACTACTGAAGGGACACATTAAATAATCTACAATATATCCAGTTTTGGTAAACAAGCCCACAATGAATGTAAATTCCTTCTTGCCATCAACACTTAAGGGTTACTCTTTCTGAGAAAAGAAGAAGGGGTGAAGAGAAAGAAGAGTTATTTCTCCCTGGCTTAGCTATGAAATACATGAAGTTAACTGTGGTTGTTTGCATAAATATCGACTGATTCTACTTTGAGTTTATTATCAATAAGCAGAATTCAGAGACCTGCAAAAGAAACTGTACTTAAAAACATGTTAGTTTTATTAAAATCCCATTTATTACTTTTTAAAATACCTACTACAAAGTTATGTTAAGAACTGAAAAAGTATCAACAGTTTGCCTTCAAGCTTTGACAGCTCTGTCACTAATCAAAATCTGCAATGCCTTTAAGAATATGAAACTTTTACCTAATATTTTTAAGTTGTGATTCCACCTCATCTGCATACATTGTCATTTTCATGCTTTTTTTGGGAGAGGGTGTTGATATCATTTTCAGTTCAAGATCATAATCCATTTCATCAGAGTCAGACCCACTGGCACTCGACCGTCGTGCCATGCTGCGCTCCCGGGACTGTTTGAAAGCCTGCAGCTCATCACGGTACTCCACCACCACTCTGTCATCTTCATCCATATCCTGATCTTCTTCCTCCTCCTCTTCCTCCTCAATAGGCTCCTCAGGAACATTTACTAAGCCTGTAGGCAAGCAAAAATGATGATAAACTGAAGTACTTTAAAAGCAAGACAAAAGAACACCCCACCTCGCTGTAATTAATGATCCCTTACCAATGAATCTTTGTAGTTCTCTAGGCCTAAAGGAAGTGAATATTTTGCAAAATATTTGAAGTGGAATTGACATTACAGAATAACCTAACTGGAAGAAAAGAGCCACAGGGCAAAAATGCCCCTGGTGCTCAGAACCTCAGAGGCCTGTCCAAGCATAAAGCTGGACAAAAACTGCCTCTTGTAGTAGGTGCAGTTCTTGCTGAACTAAGCACAGCAATTCCTGTGATCTTGAAGGGCTTAATGTGCCAACTGCTAGCTCTTCAATAAACCTTTCAACCTGCTTACCCTGTAAGTAGTAATGCCAAAAAGAATGCATGTATCTTTATTATGATTCACCACAGATTCTGATTTAAATATAAACAAATTTAATCATCAGCAGTGTGCAGGCACCTTTTCAGAAAGCAGCACTTTACAAACACAGGAGATATTTCATGAGATTTGATACATCCATGGTTGTATTTCGGCAGGTCAGTCATATCAAAATGTGACACTGTACTTGTCTCATGTCAGATTTTTATACAAATTATTTTTCTACCCTAGGGAGCAGATGAAGATATTCAAGCCTAATGGACCGAATAGTCTAATCTTCATTGTTCTATGTCTAGAGACTGCTTTTTCAAGCAAAAAGAACTGACTTAGCAAGTACAACAAATTGCCCAGAAGTTTGAAGAAGGCATCCCTTCTTTTTCCCCTTGATGGTGCAAATCCTCATGTCCTAAATTTGTAAAAGAAAAATATCACACAGAGTAGCAGCTGTTTTGGTAAGCACAGAGTCTCTACTTCAGTCATTCCCTGTTAACTCTTAAATGTGATTCAGATTTAGTTTTTTAGAAAACTTTCACACAGCAGGGGATCATCAGGTGCTCATGGCCCTGTCCAGCCTTCCCCAGCTCAGCTGTGTCCTTACAGGGTTGCCCCACTGGGACCAGTTACCTGAGTGACGGTGTTTATATGGAGGAGTCAGGCCAACATCATCCCCAATCAGTGTCCTTTTCTTTATCACATCCCGATGAATTCGACGGGAATGGTACCTTCGTTTCCTGAAAAACACAAAAAGAATGACATTCCTGTCACAGAAAGCGCATAATGAATAACCTTCACTGAGTCCTGGAGTAAGGATATGCAATTATCAACTGCTTTAACAGGTGTATGTCAGAGATCTGTTCTGAAGGTTTAAAATATAAACCTTCCTTATTTTCATGAGAAAATACTTCCCTTGCAAACTGAAAGTCACATTTATTTACACAGAAATAGCATCTACATAAACTGAACTCAAAGAAAATCCACCAATTAAAACTTTTTTAGAGTATCTTGTCCAATTACCCACAACATTCCAATTCCTCTGTCCAACACTCACCAAGAATTGCTAAGAATTCCTTTCATGCCTCCATAATTTGGATTGCCGTATTTCATGTAATACTGGCTCCGCCTTGCAGCTCCCAGCTCTTTTTTGTCATCTGAAAAAACATATTATAGGAATTTTCCCCCTCTTAGAATATCTCTCACAACACAGCGTGTGAATAAATAACCACCTAAATACAGAGCTTGAAAGTAAGACTGACTATGTCTTACAAATCAGGGTTACTTCACCCTCCTCCGTGAAGGATTCAATTTTGCTGACACCTCTGAAATTTCCCTGACTAGCAGTTTCATTTGTCTAGAAACTTAATTCTAGGGAGACTAGAATTAAGAATTCTAGGGAGACTAGAGTTTCTACATGTCAGCTTAACAGAACATTACATCCCACTGTCACTGCTGGAGGCTGCACTTACCTTAATCCTCACCTTTCTTTTCTTTATGGATGTGTCACCTCCTGCACAGTCCAGATATTTTATGCATTTGCATTTTACCCATAAATACAATTTAATATCTCAACTGTATTTAGCAATAATTGCCCCTAGTACCTTATTGCCATCTCAAATTATATTCCTAAAATGTGAGACTTACCTCTGTGGAAAAGGGCATTATGGAACCTAATCCATGGTATTGGAAAGAATGCCCTGAGGCCCAAGATAAAACCCTCAGTACAATATTTTTCATATTTAATTCACACATTAAATGTGGATTTGTTGTAAAATCTAAATACCTAATGATCAGCAAAAAAGCAACACTTTTGCATATAAAAAGTAGGTACTTTGAGTCATTAATTAATCAACAAATAAAACTACAACAAGCAATTAATTCATTGTGCTTGTTAAGGTGGTCATTTACCTTTAGTAGCAAATCTCATGAATAGCTTGTTTCCTTTTGCCAGTTTATTGGCAGGGCGAAGATCATTACGCAGGAGAGAATCCTCTTCTACTTGGGAGAGAGCATCCAACTTGGGGGGCAAAAAAGGTATTTTGGACTCAAAAATAAAATTACTGTTGAACAAAAATGGATTGCTTGCAGAGAAGCAATCAGCTGATTATTCATTAAGCTACTTCTCAAATTATGTTCAATGTAAATTTTTAACGTAAATTGCCCTGAAAATTTAAAACATTTCCTTCTTTTACTTCATAACATTATCTCAGATTATTAAATCCAGGAATTGTCATGTGACACTATATTGCTGCCTGAAACGCAGAAAATACATAGCACAGCTTGGACACAAAAAATAAGATTTTTTTTTTTGCTTGTTTCATATCTCAATGAGGGCATGAGACCTAGTAATAAACACACACTGTGACTAAAAGCTTTCTTCTTCATTTACAGCTGCTTTACAGAAACTGAAATTCAGGCTCCCTTGATGTGTAAGTGTTCACTGAGCCAGTTCTAAAGAAAATGCAAATCACACCTATTATATACTCAGCCAGTGAAGATTAAATTACTTACAGGACATCAATGTGGATACTGATTCCCACAGATCCATGGACAGCCTAAATCCCATTTGTCTCTTTAAGCACTGCCTTCACTGCTGAGAGGTCACTCACTGGCTTCCATCACTGTTCTTTCACTGCCTCCCCTCAGCAGAAAAGAGCAACTAGACTTGCTTTTACACACTGGGAGCCCCATCACTCTCCAAAACCTACTTTCACAAAACACTTACACTGGTATTATCACCAACAGCACACTCACACTTTCTCTCATTCCCCACCTAACTTGGAAAACTGTGAATTGCAAATATAAATGGTTAAACTCACAGTGCTGTGAAAGCTTTGCACCAGTGAGGGCAAAACTTCCACAACAGTGTTTTCATTCCCCTTCTGTACTGACCTCCACATCACTTGGATTGTCATCCTCCACCTCACCTTCTTCTGTCTCATCATCAGAGCTTTCCTCCTGTTTTTCTAAGAAAAATTACAGGGAAAAACAAACAAACTCCATGTTAATGTGTCTGTCCCACCGGATTGTGATTGCCTATGTTCTTTGAAATCAACCTGAAGGTGTTTTCCTTCCTTCTGTGCAGCCTAGAGAATAATCAAACCAGCAAATACCTACAGAAATGAGAAGCACACATGAGCACAGAAACAGTTAACTAAAGAGTCCCTGTGCAGATAACTGCCTGCAGCACATGTGGATTATTCATTTAATTCTTTGAAAGCAGATAAAATTGCACTGCATTTTCAGGGTATGGCAGAGATCAGCATGGCCAAGATGCTAAAAGGCACATAAAAGCCTATTTTCTTCAATCTGCCTTTAAAATGCCACAAGTACCTACAAGTATCCAGTACTAACAGTGTAAAACAGGTTATTAATCAAAAGCTCAGAGGTTTTAGAGAGAGAGAGTAGTACAAGGGGGAAAAAAAGAATCTTAGTGACTTAATTTTGAAGTGAAATAACTAAAGAGTGTATGCTTCTAGAAGTACTAAGATTGTGAGATGTTTGCAGAGACAGACAAAAAGGTTCTTTTTAGCTAAGCAAGAAAATTCATACTGTTTGTTTTTTAGTTGCGTTTTTTTTGGTTTTGTTTTCTTTTGTGCCTTTTTTTCCCCCCCTCCAAACAGTCTCCAGGAAAAAAATACATAAAATAGTGGTGAATATGGACTATCAACACATACCAACATCATTTGCAAAGATCACATGGTACTTCATAGACATCAGACTAAAAAGAAAAAAAACCCCTCTTTTATATTTCAGAGTTCCTTATCTTAAATCTCATCCAACAATACACTTGAAAACTGAAAATAGGGAGTAACAGCTGTTCAAAAGATCCTGAAAATATTCCCAAGTGTGAAAAGAGTAAGGCACAATTATCCAAACAAAGAGTGAATTTCAGTAAACAAATTATCCAAATTCAAACCTGAATAATTAAGTTTCATCAGGGACAGTATTCATGTACATTTTCCCCCCCAAATTAGAAGCTTCTCATGCTTCTCACAGTAAAGAGTAGTCTGTTGCTTCGCTAAATGTCTGAAGAACCCTCAAATTCCTCTCTAAAAAAAGGAATGTAACCAAGCCAGGTTACTGCAATGTATCTGTATGCATCTCACACCTTAAGATGTAATTGAACAGTCTGTACTTTATCTAATATCCCACTTCTCCAGATGAGCAGGAGTAATTTAGATGACAGTTTTTATTTTCAGATGTGGTGTGATGATAACGTAATTCATGGCAAACAAGATTAAATATATATATATATCCATGCTCCATGTAAGCAAGACAGTGCCTCATCTCCAAAAACTTCATAACAAGTCTTACTTGAAGCATTATCAACATTTACCCAAAAATTAAAAGTCATGCAGATGGTTGAGGAGCCACTGCATTGTGGAGAAAACAATAAAAGGGGGTGAGTTACAAGGATCCACAAGTTTAACAAGGCCCTAAACCCCAAACTTTCCATGCAAGGCTTTTGGTAGCACTGGAGATACCTAACAGAGAGTGGCTACTTGCATTTAGGTAAGATATAAAATATATGAGCAAAATCTATGGAAGAATTAATAAAAACCTCTCTTTGCTTTGTACCATGTGCACAGCACTTGGAACCACAGCAGTTTGCCACACCAGCCTAAGAGCAAAACACTCCTCAGGTAGCAGAAGGCTGATTTTAACTCAGACACACAAAAGTAAAAATAAATTTACAGTTAAGGCTTTCAGGTACCAGATTCATCACGATCCTGAGATGTACTTTTGCTGCTTTGCTATTTTATAGCCAACCTTTCAGTGCTTCTTTCTTAAAAGTGTAATGGCCAAATTTAGAGACAGCCCACAGGATGGTGAAGTGATACACTGTCATGTTCATATGAAGGATGGTGGTGCATCAAGAAAGGAATCAACTGTGGCATTTCAAAAATAGGGCAGTTTCTCACACCTGCTTTTTCCACACTTAGAATCCATCCTTACTGCCTTTGTGTGCACACCACACTGATTTATTTCTATGCAACACGTACCACTATAAATACCAGATCTGAGTATGACCCTCCATCTAATATGTTCAGTATTGACTGAATTACTGCTTTTGGTCCAGCTCCAACCCACCTTTTAAGAAGCAGCTTCTTCAAAAGGTTTCCAAGATGAAAGCCTTTTTTTAAAGTGGCAGAATACATTTACCTGAAACTGTATGATAGAAGCTCCTTCAGTAATTTAGATTATGCAGTACCCCAGCACAAGTTTAAAGTTTCACTGATTTAATGAGATGATGTCTCCATATGCATATCTCAATCTACCTTTCTTGTTTTTTTCAGCTGACTTCTCTTCGTTGTTTTCTCTGATCTTTGTTTTCTCCTGATCAGGCAAGGAACTCATATTTATTAGAGCCCGTGTTGCTGTTACTTCATCAAGCCAGACCACATTACCTATGACAGATATAAACACACACAAAACCACAATGCAGTTTGTGTAATCAAGCAGCCACATTCCCAGCCTGACTGCAGGGAAAATGCTGACAGAAGTTCAGAAATGCTTTCATTTGGTGACATGACAGACAAGGCATCAGATGCACCTCTTGCAGGCAAAGTCATATCCTTTAACATGCTTGAGAAGCTGGACAACACACAATTTTCAGCATATTACAAAACACAAAAACACGGAAAACCAAAATCACTGAAATGCACAACCACAGATATTCTGAGCACAGAAATCAGGGTGCTGAACAGGGTCATTGTATTCATGAGTGTTTTACCACACAAACGTGATTAAGGGAGCAGAAGGAGGGAAACTGAAACCTTGGGTTTCCCCCCACCCTTTGGCAACTTAACAGAACCTTGGACTTTGCTGTGGAATTCTGTAAATCTTTTCCAAAAAAAGCAGGAAAATGGGGGAAAATAAGAGACTGCTTGAGGCCTTTGCACAGATTATCATGTACACAGGTTAACAATGATTCAGTATGTGCCTTGTAGGTGTCTTAAGTATCAGCAGATGGCACTAAAATATAACTTATTAGGCCAATTAAAAGCATTTCATAGATGTTGAAGTTGAAAGAGCTAGAACTGCTTAGAAACAGTATTTGAACAAAAGTTTTCTGCACGGATGCACTTGGTGCAAACACAGCAGCAAATGTCACTGCCATTAAGCAGAGTATATTCAGATATCAAGAAAACTATACAGTGACCCAAAAATGTAAGATTCTCTCTTCAATTACTCAGACAAGATTTAAAAGATAAAAAATACCCAGATATTAACTTCAGTGACTGGTTAATAACTTCTTTTTAAAAATTCTGTCTCCTCTTCCCATCTCCAGATTTTCAAAACCTTTATCATTTCACATTCAGCACGCTGAAACACAGAACACTGTATAAAAATCACCTTTGCACTAAGTCACCTGGAGATGCAATTCAGTTGGGAACATTAAGGTTTTAGCCATGCTGTGATGCAAATATATGCTGAAAAGACAAAGCTTGATCTTTTCACCAAGTGTAGCTCACATGCTAACTCAGATGCAGCATGAAAATTAATCACTAAAATACATGTGTTAAAACTATAACTGGGCAAAGTATTGTTATGACTCCGAGGCCTTAATTTTTGCATTGCAAGTTCCCTCTGGTTCCACATAAAATTTATTCAAGTAGCATTTAAAAAAAGAGGAAACAGACAATCTTGGAAATGCACCCTTGAATACAGAGCATCGCCACAGGTTCATCCAGCAGCTCTTCACTGCAATTGTCCACTCAGGGTTCATCTGGTTTCAAATTTTCTATCAGTTTGTGTCCATACATCAAGCTGTCACATACAGTGACTTAAAAGTTATGTGAGTTTGTAGAATACCATATATTTTGTCTTGCACAGGAACATAACTCCTTCAGCGCCACTCCAGAGAACCCGACTACGAATTCTCAGGTCTTAGCCGTATTTGTCAATAGAACAGTTTCCAGCAATCCAACTGGAAAACCTGCACTGGCTCCTATTTCTTTTTACATGATTTCAGCTCCAGGACTTCTAGCCACCTGACCATCTCAGAGCCTTCCATTTCCATGATCCAGCACCCAACAGTACCAAACAGCTCTTGCACAACCTGCAGCGCCACTGAAGAAAGCATGGCTGAAGGTTAACCATCTTTTATCTTGCTGACAATCTCACTGTAGGCTCACTCCCCAAAACAGACCCTGCCATGTGCATTTACATTCCTTTTCCAATCTATGTAAATCACATTCAGCCACCTCCTTCCACCCACCAATTTCTCCTCGAGCCTGCACTAACAAATATGGCAATAAGTTTCCTCCTTCACAGCACAAAACCATCCCACCCTCCCCAACTGCACAGCTCAATCACCTTCTCTCAGATAAGCTATTTAAGTTATTCTATGCCTCCTCTTTCCAATAATAAATACTCAATCTGACAGGGGGCTTGATTTTCACCATATTATAGAAGGAAAGAATTAATATCCCTTCTGGCAGACAGGGAAACTAAGACAAGCAAAGATCTGTGGCTCTGAAATCCACCAATACATCTGAGGGACAACCATGACAAGTATAAAAAAAACCCACAAAGAATCACAAATGCTCTGTTTACTTACATGAGGTGTCATCCAACCACTCGATATGAGCAGGAGGATACTCTTTGAAATAGGCAAAGATGTCCTGTGTACTCATCTCATCCACTCCACAAATGTAAATTGTGTCCAGTCTCACTTTAGGGATTGCTATAAAGAGGAAGAGACACAAAACTGGTACTTATTCCAAGCTCTGTATTAGTAACACATGAGCTTACAAAGCAAAACATTTAAAATAAGTTAAAGGGAAGCAAATTGATGCTTGATGTGCCATTCTAAATACAGTAACTTGATTTATTCCTCCACAATACACAAACTTTAATAAATTGAGAATCAGAAGAGGTTACATTACAAGCGTTAGTAGACATAGGGACTGCACAGCAATCAAACTGCCTTAAAAAGGTAGTTTTCTCTTTGAATACTGCCAAAGTGCTATCAATAAGCACTAGAGAACCAGAACACTAATGAAGCACTGCACAAAGCACTTCCACATGTATCACCTAATGGAGAGCAGCAACAAGCCACAGCTCAGTGGGTCCAAGCTGCCAGCTGGAAAAAAAGCCTTGAGAACTAGCTGGGTGCCAAAAGCATCAATCTGTTGTGCACACATTTCCTGGCTGATCTGCCTATATTCCAACGTGCCCAGCTTGCCGTCAGCGCACTGTGAGTACAACTCAAGAGTCTGATCTCTCCGTGCACAGGACATGGAGTCCTCCACATGTACACACACAGTGCTGCAGGGCTGATCTTCCAAAGAATTTAAAGGTTCTTAAAGCAGCACTGATCCAGACAATGAATCCTGGACATGTAGCACTAGGTGCTGTTGCCAAGTTGTAAATAAGGCACACAAAAAGTGTTCTCTTCTTTCTGGGGTCGGTAAAACAAGGAGCGAAGTGAAAACTGTCAAGTAGGTTAAAAAATACTGACATTAAAATGGGAAGGTGGAAAGAAACCAAAATTATTTCTTTTGGCAAAACCTCTGGGAATGCAGGAAATATAGGATAAATCAAGTAAAGAAACTGTGAGGAAGTAAACAAAGGGATCTTTTCTCCTTGACTGCTGGATGAACTCGTACCCTTCTTCATCATGTCCCGATCCAGAGCCACATTCCTTTGGGCAAGATTCACTTCAGCTCGAAAATGAAAGCGTTTTGCTCTTTGTTCCTTCTTCTCAATTGCTTCCTGCAAAATGCAAAACAATGCAGTCAAAACAGGAATCACAGCAGCACTCTCAACAAATCGTACTGGAGGACCAGATACTTAAAATCTATTAGCCAACAACAACCTGTATTAATAATTTCATTAATTCTGAAAAGACCTGTAAGTTTCAGAATGTAGATGTAATTCATTAAAACATCTTTGTGCCACAGAGTAGTTTTAATGTAGTCCCAGCAACACATTGGGAATCAAGATGCATGAAAAACCAGGTAACAAATGTGAAAAGATTGTGCTCAAAAAAACCCACAAGCTCTTTTAAAAGAAAAATTTCTATTATACAAAATATTTTCCGTTTCTGTTTTTTAAATATATATAAAAATGTACACTTGTCTCTCTGAGCATGAGTTTAACATAAATTTAACAGTTGGCTATAGAGATCTTTAGACTGGCAACTCAGGCTCTTTTCATGTTGCTCATGAGCAACAGCCTGTGTGGATCTTGTGAAATTTTGGAAACTGACTGAGAAACTCCTTGTCCAGCTTTTTTTAGGGAGCATGCTAGGTTTTGGATCTTAGTAACCAAAGTCAGATTTGGAACACAAACTGTGATTCATGCCAGTTATCTGACTATGAGGCCAAGCCTCTGTGCACGTTGGGAAAGAGAAATTAAATGGTTCCTCCCTTTCAGTAGCAATGTTCAAGAGCCACAGCACAAAAATTACCTTGGAGGTTACATCTATTCCAGTGATGAAACTTCCAGCTTTGTTTTCATATCTCCTACTAGTGTCCTGAAACAAAACAAAGTGGTGATGAAATCTCAATCAACACTGAAAGCAACACACTTGTTATACTGAAAAAAACCTAGCCATTTCTACAAGAAACATATCCTCTTTTCCTTGATCCACAGGCACATAAGGAGGTACAGACAGGCACATAAGCAAAAACTTTCTCTGATGTCAGTGAAAGTAAAAGCACATGAACTGAAGTTCCTTTACTGTAAGGACTCTTTCCTTTGACAAAATTTAGTTTCCACCTCAGCCACTGTCAAGGTTTTTACTTTCTCTCAGCAATATAGGGGAAGTCATGAAATATCTTCCCTAAATAAGACTTCCACAGTTTTGGTTTGGGGTATGATTTCCTTGTAAAACATGGACAGATTTAGCAATTACACCAGACTCCTTAAGTGACAATTTGCAGCTTTAAGTCTCAAAAAGCCAGAACACCAAACAATATCCACAATGAAACAAGTAACTTTTTATTCCTATCAGTATTTCAAACCCAACTTCTGAGTAAGATATTACTGGATAAAAATGGAGAATGATGATGGGGGGGGAATACAGGTTTCCCATCCATCAGTCAGGACTAGTGAATTTAGAATGTATTAAATTCCACAGCCCCTGCACCAACAATCCAATTCTGTTCTCTTCCCTTGCTTGCATTTATAAAAATAGCACCTCTTTCATCTCTGCACCCTCAGGATCATCACCTGGCAAAAGTCTGTGGAGCTTTCTTAGGAGTAAATGTGTTCTTTACACTTGTGCTGCAATAACTATTTTGGCCAAAGGACCTTTTATAGTTGTAAGTTAGAACTTAGAATCACCAAAGAACACACAATCTAACCACTTTTCTTAGTAAGAGCATCGAAGTCTGCCAAATGTTTCGACTTACTAGAAAAAGCAAAGCAAAACAAACACTATTTTTAAAGTTAAAAGCCCCCACTGCCTGAGCCTGGCTCAGGGAGCACGAGGAAGGGCAGCAGGGTGCTGTCTCTGGCCACATGTTTGGGAGAAGCACAGGCACATTGGTAGATGAGCTAAATAAAGATTAGTTTCTAAAGCAATTTCCAACAAGTTCCAAGAGCCAAGGACTATTTGGGATTTCAGAACGGCAACCCATTTTTAGTCGTTAAATCTAATCCTACTGAAACTTGTATGGAAACAATTTGCAAGGATGAGAAAGGGAACAAAACCCCCCCAAAACTTGAAAGGAACCCCTCCGAGCAGCTCTCAAACCCCCAGTGCCTCCAGCTCAGCCGTCCCTGTTCCCTGTGTTCCCTTTACACTCTCCCACCCACACTTCACCACTGTACCCCAAATCCTGTCCGCCACGGCCTCCCTTATTCCCTTCCTTCCCACGCACATCCCATCCGCCTCCTCCCAGGATTCACTCCCTTCGGACACCCCAAATCCCCCTATTCCCCGACTCCCCCATCCTGTCCCACCAACTACCCT